>CM052890.1:2414182-2440476 GCA_028534135.1 Potos flavus | reverse complement strand
GCCCTTGCTCACCCTGGGGACCCTGCCCTGGCCACGCCCACCAGACCCCCCAAGAGCCGCCCTCCAATCGGCTCATCCCTTGAACTGGCTGCGGCATCTGACCTGCCTGGACCCCAGTTTGCTTTTTCTACACCCCGATGCTACCGAATACGAGCGTAAATGAGACAAACACATACTGAATTTTGAACAGACACTTGCACGCCGGGGTTCGTGGCATTATTCACAATAGCCGAAAGGTGGCAGTGACGCAAGGATCTGTCAGCAGATGCGCGGATTGACAACGCAGTCCGGCCGCATCATGGAATAGCATTCAGCCTTACAAAGGAAGGGAATTCTGGCACCGGCCCCAACACGGATGAACCCGGAGGGCGTGGTGCTCGGGGAAAGCAGCCGGACACAGGAGGACGAACGCTGCGGGATCCCACTTCTAGGAGGGCCCCGAACTCGTCAAAATCACAGAGTGTGGACGGGGGAGGGGAGGGGTTATAGTTTCATGGGGACAGAGTCTCAGTTTGGGAAGATGAAGTTCCGGATGTGGACGGTGGTGATGTCTGCACATCAGCGCGTGTGTTCTTAGCGCTACCGAACTGCACGCTTACCAGGGGTCACAACGGTGAATTTTATCTTATGTATTTTTTGCCACAATAAACATATGCATCGAATTTATCTAAACCCTGACATGTAGGAAAACATTCATAAAGTTGACATTAAAGCCAGAAAGTTGAGATGTAGAGAGACAGGAAGAAGCCAGTAGATTGGACTCTGAGGCATCTCCCAACAGGGCCATGGAAACATGATCAGCGATGTTGGGCATCAAAACCTCATAGACAGCACGGTGCTGTGGCTGAAGGAGGATAGAGTCCAGGGAGCGTCGGTGCAAAGCCTGGCCCTAGTACGCCTCAGCTATGTGACCTTAGGCGGAGTGCCCAACCTCTCTGGGCCTCAACTGCAGAATGGTGACAACAAAGACATCTACATCACAGATCGGTTTTGAGGGTTAAACAAGGTACGATTTATAAAGTGCTTCTAACAGTGCGATACACAGAGGAAGCCGTGCACGGCCTGGGTATATGTAAATCCAATCTCGAAGGAGGTGCTTTGGTAAAAAGTGGGCTCAGAGTCCAAAATGTTCATTTGAAGTGGTGATCCTTCCTGAATTATAATCTCTTTTACAGGGACAGGAATGTGATCTTTTTAAAAAGAGCCGGAGATCTGGAGAGGAGAGGCACACTTGAATATGCGAGCTCACGCACGGACAGCTTTCCAGGGAGCTGAGGGTTATCTGGCACCGACCTTATCACACGCCTCAGAACACCAGATATGCTCAAGTGGATTAGCCCGACAGCACACAGAAAGAAAATTGCTAGCGTATAAGTCTGTATTTGCATAGGATTTAGAGTTTGCACCGATTAAGTCCTCACAGCCACAGGTTAATGAAAGAATGGATATGAATGAGATTTTAAAGGTAGAAAGCTCTGCACAGGGAGAAAGCGCAATAATTATTTATTTCTAAACATTCACAGCTGCACTCATTTCTCACCAAGGTACCCATTACCACTAATGTCAAAACGGCAAGTCATAGCTTCAAGTCTTCCCACTCCGGCCCCAACGGATTGAGGTTTGCACACGGAACGATCGCTGACTACGATGTTCATTCGGAGTTCTGCACAAGAACGATCAGGAAATAAAGGAGCGCAGGGAGTGCATCTTCTCTACACAAGCTGCTCCCTGGGCCTCGGGAGCCCCCGCGGCCCCGTCCTCCCCTCCGCTGCCTCCCATCCATCCACACGCTCATTCCACGGATACTGAAGTTCTCCCTCTTTGCTCGGGCCTTGTTCCGCCCATCGGGGAATCAGGTGAGATTTCTGTTCAGATGAGCAATTTACAGCCCAAGGGCAGGGGGTGGAGGCCGATCAACAAGGTCATTCCTCCCTTTCAGACTCCTCTTGACCTCACTCCCACAGTCCAGCAAGGGATGCTTGCTTCCACCAATGGGCTTTCTGAGCACTCCCTCGCATTTACCTGTCTGCATCACTGGGCCCTCGAGGTTTTCAAGAGTTCAATAAATATCTATTGATGTGATCCCTCTTGCCATCCATCCAACCATCTACCCATTTACCCCTCCTTCCTTCCTTCCACCCACCCACCATCTGTCCAACCACTTCCCCATCCATCCACCCATCTCCCCATCCAACCATCCACCCAATCAACCATCCATCCACCCACTTACCCTTCCTTCCTTCCTTCCATCCATCCACCATCCATCTGTCCATCCATCCATGTATCTCCATAGCCCTTTGTAGGCCTAGCACAAGCAGGCTTCTAGTAAATACCCACCACCATTTTATTTGCACTTACTATGAACAAGTCACTATTCTAAGGGCTTTAAATGTTGACTGAACTGTGCAGTGTTTTTCCTCTAAAAAAGGTTGACAAGGGATGCCTGGGTGGCTTAGTCAGTTGAGCAACCAACTCTTGATTTTGGCTCAGGTCATGATCTCAGGGTTGCGGGATCGAGCCCCACATTGGGCTCTGTACTCAGTGTGGAGTCTGCTTGAGATTCTATCTCTCCCTCTGCCCCCACACTGTCTCTCTCTCTCAAATAAAATCTTAAAAAAATAAAATAAAAGGGTAGACAATTTTACGCTATAAAAGAGACTAAAGAAAAAAAATTTATAGGCTCTTTTAAAAATGAATGTTGCTTAAACCATTGCAATTAAGGGAGTAAGCGTGAGAGGTATTCTCAGACTGTTCTAAGTCGGTCTGAACTCTTCTGGGGTGGATTCTCAGAGTGTCTTTTGCATTAATGTTTCTGTAACGCTTTCTTGCTACCGAAGAAAAAAAATTATTTCCCCTTCCTCTGCCGTCACCTGAAGGCCACATTTTAAGTATTCTGTCATAGCTCCAGGAATTGCGTGCATTTTTCAAAAAAAATCTTTTTTTTAAATATTGATAGAGAATCTCAACGCAGAACAATTTAGTAATCCGTTTACACTGAAAAATGTTGGGGGAGGGAGAGTCAGAGCAAGAGAATTTCCTCCTGAGCTAACAGAAGAAAATGTTCTCGTTTTTATTTTGCTTAATTTTTCCTTGCCAAAATTAGCGCATTCGGCATTTTAGCCGTCGCTTGTAATTCGCTGGGCGATCTGTCTACACCAACATTTCCATTGTGGTCCTGAGCGGGTAAGGAACGCCGGCCAGCTATGACACGTCCACTCTGTCTCCGCCGCGGACTGCTTTTCTCGTTTGTATGATGCCGTTAAATATCTCAATAAATCAATGATGGAGAAAAGTATCTCTACAAATTAGGGGGAAAATAACATTACAGAACTATTAGCTATAATGAGGTTTGTGCAACTGATTTTCCACGCACTGGGATAATCCCCAGCACCGGAGTCCCAGCTCGATCAACACGTGGGAGGTGCGCACGCCTTTGCACGGGCTACAGGCCCTTCTGGGGATCTGACTCAGCCAGCCCTCGGGCCCCGGGCGAGGCTCGCCCCCGCTGGGAGGCTCAGGGGACCCCAGCCTGGCTTCCCCTCCCTATTCGGGGAGCTCCCCCATCCCCCTCCTGGGAAACCCAGGATGGGCCAGAAGAGAAGAGCCGAAATGTCTTCCAAAGCCGTTTCCCCGACTGCTGGGTGCCTGGTGCCGAGGCCCTGGCTGGCGCAGGGCTTTGCACGTCCTGCTTGGCCTTCGGGTGGCCACCTCCTGATGTCTTGGAGGGGGTCCAGGGCGGGGAGTGAGCCCAAATCACACTTGTGTGGGGCCTGCCGCCCCTCCCTGTTCCTGGACGCCTGAGGGAACACCTGCCTGGACTCTCACGCAAGGTAAGCGGGTGGGACACCGCTGAGAGAGAACTGTGCAAATGTTCCTACAGGGATCCCCGTGATCACACACCCCAGGTCCCGCCGGCCTCAGGGAAGGGGAGCTCCCCCATCTCTGTCCTGGGAAACCCAGGATGGGCCAGAAGAGAAGAGCCGAAATGTCTTCCGAAGCCGTTTGGAAGGAGCCAGACAGCACACACGGTCTGGCTCCTCAGCGGTTGAGTGTTTCTTCAAAGAATGTGAACTCTTTGCTTTGTCCTTGCTGTCCTCACTGCCTTCCCTGTGCCCTAAACACGGGGGAGAGGCTGGTAGTAAAGGTCCTTGAAAAAAGAACTCTTTTGGGGCACCTGGGCTGCTCAGACGGTTAAGCATCTGCCTTCGCCTCAGGTCATGATCTCAGGGTCCTGGGATCGAGCCCCTCGTCGGGCTCCTTGCTCAGCAGGGAGCCTGCTTCCCCCTCTGCCTCTGCCCCTCCCTTGCTTGTGCACGCGCCTGCACGCACGCACGCTCTCTCTCTAAGAAATAAAATCTTAAAAAAAAAAAAAAGAAAGAACCCTTTTCCTACCTAAATAGCTTTCGCCGCCTTGGAGCCGACCTGCCTGCAGCTGACAGAACGCGTCCCTTCTCATCCCGCAGCCCCCGCCTCCCCCTCACCTGGCACAGGAGGCACATCTGCTCCCAGACAATGTCCTAATAAACCTGGAAACATGAACACCTCTCTTCTGAATTGAGATGGAGCCCAGCTCAGGCACATGGGCGGGCTGCTCAATTTATCCCTCCAATGCCCGGAACTGAGCTGTGCGCTGCTGGTACTCAGACAGACGCCGGGCCCACACAAAAGTTTGATTTCATGGACAATTAAACAGGGTCTCCACGCTGAACGAAACTGTCACTCACGGGCCCCAGATTTCTGGTTCCGCTAACTCATGCAACCAGCAACGTGACCGTCAGCTCGCAGCCCGGAGCAAACGGAGGCCTGTTAGCTGTTTATTTCTTAAACGCTGCCTTTTCTTTGCGTCAGCAGTCAGCCTCCGTCCTGAATCTAACCAAAGCAGGTGGGGCTCACACACGAGGCTAAATACCTTTGAGAAAAAAAGAAAAAAATCACCTTTTATCCGATCTGGTTTAAGGCAGGAGACGAAAGGAGATGAAGATCTAGAAGGAAAGGGTGCCCGTGCCCAGGAGGAGGCGGGCGCGGATCGGGTGTGAGGCAGGAGCGAGCGCCAGGCCCGGGAGGGTCGGACCCGCGGCGGCCGCCTGCCCTCCGCGTTTGCTGACTTAGGAAGTTCCGTGGGTTTTAACCCTTTGGAATAAGGCTGATTTTCCTCTTTGTTCAACCGAGAAGTCCCAGTGCCAAAGACGGAAAATGACCGAAGTGAGTGGGGAGACGCAGTCAGGGGTTGGGGGGGCACAATCAGGGCCTGGGACCAGGGGCCTGTCCTCCGGCTGGCCGGCACTCCGCTCTGGGCTAACCACGCTGTCTGTGAAAAAGGCTGCCTGCGCCAGGTTCGTCCTAAACATGAATGTCATGGTTGCTTCGGAGAGGAAAATATATTTATAGTTCCCTTAGTGCCATTCCAGTCTACTGTGTAAATATGTAAATGAGGTTTCGTGAGCTACACCATAAAATGCCTTGGGATAATTTGTGTAAATAAATCATCGGCATAAGCCCACTGCATAGTTTCCGCGGCCTTCCAGGGAACTCTGCGACACTGACTCGGAGGAAATGTACGCACAACCAGAGGCACGCAGCTTTCGCGAGGTTGTCCTTGGGTCCGCACGCACAGTCCGTCCTTCCCAGGAAGAAGAGAGTCCGTGTTCCAGCCCGAGATGCTAATCTCCTAGCTGCTGTTGGGTTCTGTCTGCACGTCACGGCGGCAGTAGGGCGACCCCCCCAGAATTTGCAGGGGTTACGGTGAGGGTGCAGGAGAGGAAGAGGCTGCATTGCCACCTGCCCCCACCTGTTCCCACCTGTCCCAGCCCGCTGGCCACCTCGTGGCACCAGCCACCAAGCGGACGAGCCGCCTGCCTCCGGGGTGCAAGATGGAGATCTGGCTGGGCGGGAAGACGGCAGGCGCAGCAGACAGGTGGGGGCCTGGTGGCCACCTAGTGCAAAGCGGCTCCGGCTCCCCAGACACCCGGTGACGAGGGACCTGCGGGGCATAAGGCCTCTTCATGACAACCTCGGCCCATCCCTCAGATGCCGCTCCCTTTAAAAACCACTTCCCTGCCTGGAGAAAGTCTTGCCAGAGAGCTTCGGTGGAGAAAATAAGATAGAGCGTTTAATGTTTTGTGTAATGAGGCCTGTAATAGATGACAGCTGAGATCCAAAGCCCTAAGGCACCAGCAAGGTGTTTAAATATTGACAATCCATGAAAGCATTTCATTTGCCTCTGAGTTGCTGCTGGCCTCCATCATGGGAGGGAGGAGGCGCCCTTCTGTGGGGACACGGCCACCCCCGCAGCCGCTCTGGCTCGGTCCACGGTACGAAAGGAGAAATCGGGGGCAGAAGAGAGCGGAGGCGACATCTTTAGCGCTCACAGAACAAGACAGCATCTCACAGGTCAGCCTCCTGTCGCGTCTTGGTCCCCGGGGGCCGGTTTCCTCATCACGGCACCAACAGGCGGAGCGCAGGGTCCTGCCGATCGCAGGAGGCCGAGGCCCTCAGGGAGCGGGGCTCAGTGCGAGACCGAGGCCGGCGTCCTGGCTAGCTCTTCACACCACTGTCCAGACTCCCCAAAGCTGCACTTCTTCCAACAGGCCGCCCGCCTGCTTCCTTAGGGGGGATGGATGTGCCTACGCTAACCTCACGAGCAGCCGGAGAATCAAAACCTCCTCTGCTCAGAAAGTGCCAGAACGTGCTCTCCTCTGCGAGGATTCTGAGCCCGCGCACCCGTATCTGGCTGCCGACAAGGTCCACTCCCCATGGCTGATCTCTGACCCAGAGATGCCCTTTCTGAAGTCGTGCTATCACCCTTGACTCCTCAGGACACCATCGTGGGAAACATCTGTGTATACATATATGTATTTTTAAAATCTTAAGCTGAGCTTTTCGTTTTGAGATACTTGTAAACAGAACCACACGCAGTTAAGGGAACCGATGCGGAGAGAAACCACACATCCCTTCTCCGGTTTCCACCAACGGGATCGTCTTGCTGACACAGCCCAGACATGGAGCGTTCCCATCACCCCAGGGACCCCACTGTGGTCCTCTCGCAGCCACGCATCGGGGGCGTGGTCCTAACACTCTCGTCGGGGAGCAAGCCCTCGGCACAAGGAGGGGGGTTGGCAGGGGTCCTCCGTGTGTGCCTGTGTCCTCTAGCGCAAGGCCTCTCACCTTTTCTCGGGGCCACGGACCCCGTTACAACCTGCTGACTCCGGAGGAGCGCCTTCTTGGAACGGCTGTAGTTGCATAAGACGTGAAGGGAAGCCAGTTATGCCGCCCGTGCTGGGAAGTACCCGGAGGCGGCCGGAGGTTCCCTGCGGCCCTGTCTCCCCGGACTGCGGACCGTGTGGGTCACGTGTGGTTTTCGTCGGGTGACGTGCTGGGCTACGTGGTTCTCTGGAAGGCGGGGTGCACAGGCTTGGATTTCGGGGGGCACCGCGATGCCAGGGCCGTGCTGTGTGATGAGGCCCGGGGCAGGGTTTGGACGACGAGGGCAGCCACGCTGGGAGGCCCCGCGCGGACGGCTGGGAAGCAGTGGGATTTCTGCTGCCGCCAACTCTGCGGGCTCCTCAGCTACGTCTGTGGTTTCTTACTTACTGTGGGGGGTTGAATGGAGTCCCCTCGAAATTCACGTGTTCAAGGTCTGAGCCCCAAAGTCTCAGCATGTGACCTTATTTGGAAATAGGGTCTTTGCAGATGTAATTAGTCAAGACGAGGTCTTGAGGGGAGGCCCTAACCCAGTATGACTGGTGTCCTCATAAAAAGGACACATCTGGGCGCGGGGCTAGAAGGGCGGACGGGGAGAGGGCAGGGATGGGGGTGAGGCCTCCACAAGGCATAGAACCCACGGCAAGATTGAGGGCAAACCACCCGAAGCCGGGAGAGAGGCCGGCCCAGATGCTCCGTCATGGCCTCAGAGGAGCCCCCCTGCCACGCCCGGCCCTTGGCTGCGCAGCCTCCAGACGGAGACGGGACTGCGCGAGGTGGAAGCTGCCCAGCGTGGGGCCCGCTGATACGGCAGCCAGAGTAAGCAAACATGTCTGTGCTCATGAGGCAAGGAAAAGCTGGATTTCGGTTAGGGGTCAGTGATGTCCATGGATCTGGTGAATTCTCAGGAGCCCCTTGCTGGGCCCGGAAACTCACAAAGCAACCTTTGCGATGAATGCTCTCTCCAAAATCAGGGACAAAAGCGTGAAGTCGCTGCCTTGGGGTTGGTGCGGCCTCTGCGGCCCTCGGCTGGGCCCAGACCTCACCGGGCCCTATTTGAAGGTCCTGTAGTCTCAGAAGGTGCTTGGGATCCGGACGTCCTCAGCGGGGGGCTTACTGTCTGCTCTGGGGGCCGCCTGCTTTCAGAGGGACAGGGCTGGGGGGGCCCAGAGGACACAGAAGGTCTGTCACCGATTAGAGACCCCCGCTTTCAGAACAGACCGAGTGCCTTGCTCAACACAAGCTCCCAGGACTCCGCGGGCGGATGCGCTGAACGTGCGAGTGCTTGAGCCGCAGAATTTTTCATATTGCCGTTTTGGTCTAGATGCTGTTTTGCTTTCAGGCACCAGATTTTCGACTTAGGACTTTCTGGAAGGTCCTTGTGACTAGTCACCTCTCGAAACAGTTTGGGGGGGCAGTCTGACAGTGACAAACGTGACCCCGTAGACCTTCCCTCTTGGTCCAACGGCTTCTCAAACCACCCGACTACAGTGATGCCCAGCGCCGTGGGCAGGCTCGGGTGGTGGGCTTTCCGCTGGCAGCCCTGGCACTGTGGGTTTTCATGCTCAGATCCTCACGATTAAATGTGCCGCCTTCGGGAGGTCACGGTGGCCGTGCCCAGTGCTCTCTGCATTTGGGGACACCCCCTAGCTCCAAGGACCAGGAGCCGGCTCAACGCAGCTGAAACGGATTTTCCTGTGACACCCGTGCTTAGTTGTTACCGTTGAAGGGGAGGAAGGCAGTGAAACCCCTTAGGGCAGGGAATGGACCTTAGACCTCATTTTCAGGAGCCTCAAGATGGGGCCCATGAAGGGTGGGATTCACCGCGATCAGAGAGGAGCGGGGCTCATCTGGGGGCAAAGACGCAGAGCCCGAGATGAGCCCCTGGAAACGCGCCTGGATCCTACCGATGAGTGGGAAGTGTCCGCAAGCGTCCCTAAGTTGGCATGTGCGTGTTTCTGAGGATGACAACGACCACGCCCCTAGGGACCCGTACCGTGGCGAAACACGGAGAATCTCATGCCCGCGAGGTGACGGAGGAGAGGGAGAGACGCACCTAGCATTTCATCGAGCTGCCCTCGTTGTCTGCGTTGTTAGGGAAAGGCCGAGAGGGGGCCCAGGGCTCGGCCTCTCAGGCTCTCGGCTTGGCAGGTGCCCCGGCCCCGCCCCTTACCTGAGGGCCTGGCCTCGATGACGTAGCCAGTGGTGGGCGTCCTGCCTGCATTCCCCTCGGTCCACTGCAGGGTCAGTTCGGAGGCAGACTTGGTGACCAAGACATCTCTGGGGGACCCCGGGGAGCCTGTGGGGTAAGAGAGAGGAGGGCAGAGACTGGCGCCGGGGGGCTCCTCATCTCACAGGTGGGGCCAGCCCTGCCCAGGCTCTGTCTGCTTCTCCAGGCAGGTGGCTTAGACTTGCCGGGTCACACTGCTCATCCCGGACGTGGGAAGGCTACACTGGCCTCACGGGCTGGCCGGACGTGAGCAGAGAGACGAGCCATGCAGCAGGCCTAGCACTGTGTCTGGCGTGCGGTGGACCCGCTGTGAGCCCAGATCCCGTCACCCTCGCCCTGCTAAGGACGGAAACAAAGGCCAAAATCGTCTAAGGAGGAAGCTATGGGGCTTCTCAGCATGATGCGAACCCTTTGCCCTTCTCTTGTGTATCTTATTTCCAAAATTCACTTGTTTTGGGGGTGCCTCTCTGGGTGTCCGATTCCTCCTTTTGGCTCAGATCACGATCTCAGGGTCGTGAGGTCGAGCCGCTGAGCGTGGAGCCCGTCTTCACGCTTCGGGTGGTTTGCCCGTGGAGTTGGGCTCCACGCTCACTGGCGAGTCTGCTTGGGTTTCTCTCTCCCTCTGCCTCTGCCCCCCATAAAACTAAATAAATAAATCTTTAAAAAATGCACTTGTTCTCTCCTAAGCTCTTCCAGAAAACAGCCCGAACGTTCCATGTTTAACACCTAGGAATGTGCTCGTCTCTGTTTAACAAGTCCGTCCGGAGAGGCCGGGGCTGGCACAAGCTTTTGAAGACACCCCCACTGCCGAAAGGCCTCTGCGTCTCTGCCCGCCCTGGGTGGGCCACCGCCGCTCGGCCTGCCGCTTGGACGGGCCCCTGACCCGCGCGGCATCGGGCGCGGGGCCCTCCGTGGAGCTCCACTTACCCTCCGCTGGCCCGGCCGTGACGTTGGCTTGCAGCTCGGGCCCGTAGGCGATGGTCCGCGCCTGCACGCGGAAGAAGTAGGTGACTCCCCTGGTGAGGTCGCGCACCTTCAGCCAGCGCCGCCAGCTCCCCTTCACGTCCACCGTCACCACCTTGCTCACCCCTGCAGCCACCGAGAGAGCAAAGGCCAGGAGGGGGCCGGGGTCACAGGGGCCAAGAGCACCACCCACGTCGCCGTGACAACAGCGAGGGCGTCCCCAGCTCGCTCAGGAAGGATTTCTTACAATTAGGAGGAGTTTAAGTGGTGGTAATAGCCAATTTTCAGCACAGTGTAATTAGTGTTCAAGTCTGATAAGTGGTAAAGGAAAGAGCGGAGGGGGCCCATGCAGCCCGCCTCATGTCGGGGAGTCCCCCCCCCCCCCCCGCCCCCGGTCCTCCGGCGCCCGGGTCAGGTTCCCCTCCCCACGGGCTCTGAGCCGCACCAGGCTCTGTGTCGTGTGTGTCGGTAACCCGGAGCTTCCCGACTCCGGAGAAGAGAGCAGGGAAGAAGAGAGGCTTCCCCCAAGAGGGTCTCCGGCCCGACCAGGCTGGCCAACCTGTGGCCTAAAGACCCCCCTGGCCGCGAGTGAGAACTTGGTCCTTGGACTTGGCAGCAAGGATGAAGAAAGACCGTCACAGCAAATCGAAGCCCTGCTTCGGGAACTAGGGGGACCGACCGGCAACCGTGTGCTCACACAAACCAAGGGAACACGCTGTTGGCTATACTTCACAGAACGAGAAAATGGACACTTAACATTTGGGGAGGAAGACGCAGAGTAGAAATTACACACCGGCAGCATTTTCCAGGATGGAAATGGGGCTCTCTGGTTAAGTAAGTTTGAAGATGACGTGTTCAAAAAAAGTCTCCTAAGCTCCTGACTCAGGACTTCTGAGAGCTTTCAGCCCGGGGGTGTCCACGGGGCGTCCCCGGGGGAGGAGGAAGAGGCGGCCCCCCTCTCACATTAGGCAGCAGAGCTCACCAGGAGAGCAAATGGACCGCCCGGGACGACTGCTGCCATCCCCACCCTACAACCTCGTGTGGCCTTGACCTCAGAAGAGCCCCACAAAGTGTATTCTTACTACGAAATGGGTTCGCCCTTCAAAGTCGTCAAAGCCAATGTCTCTCGTCCTACAGTTGTCCCAGGACCTTCTGGTTGGCTCACTGTTTTCACACATGCCTTGTATAGAACATTGATTCAGCTAAACGATTCTCTTCCAGACTATTTCAGAATGATTCTCACTGCGTTTGAGTGACCTCCGAATCTGAGGTTTCTGGGCCATTTCTGCCCCGAGGCTGCCCTCACCTTGCACGGCTCAAGAAAGAGGTTTCGGGATGAGAGTTTGCACAATGACCATCATTGCAAACGGATGGGGTCTTTTTTGGATATAAAGTTATTCTGCATAGCACCCCCCCTTTTTTTTTTTAAATTAACAAATGCCTTCCTTTTCCCCAGAACAGAAACAAACCCATGTGCAGATTTTGTGAATTCCTTCCCACCAGGAGGTAGAACTGGTCCGACCTCCCCTGCATCTCAACGATGTCAGGATTTTATTTATTTAGTCAATTTTTAAGCTGTGCCCTGCACTACAAAGCCCCGGGGTGCAATCACATAAAATACCACTGTTTAAAACATTAAAAAAAACCCAGAAAAGTAGCTGGGCCCTCAAATCCGTTCCCCAGGAACACGGCTCGGGCTCCGTGCGGCGTGCTGCCCCCCACTGTGACCAGGGGCCCCGGGGAGGCGCGGTGAGCCGGGCCCGTCCTCTCGATGGAGAGACCCCGGGGCCCGCTGGCAGGGGCGGGTGCCGGGCTCTCTGCCGCCTTGGCCCGGGCTGGTGAGTCTGCCTGCGTGAATCCCAGGCACCGTGCAGGACCTGGGCCAGGAGGCAGTAAAAGCCCCCGGTAGAACCACTACCGGTGACATCACCGTCTCACAGCCTCCCCCCATAAACTTACACGTCCTATCTTTGGTGATTTTCGTAAGAGGGCCGGCATTCCCGCAGAGTTCACAGGACTCTGGCCCCCCAGGAAAGACGCCTGATGTTTTCACTACACTGGCCGCTTCATCTCTGGGGCATTGGGAAGAACCGGAAATTGTTCAGAGACCCACTTGCCAATTTCATGATTCGCTGTTAGAAATATGGATCCAGCATGAGGGGGCAGGGGTTGGGTTTCTCCTGGAGAACCCCCACTCTAGAGGCCTGCACCCCGAGCAGGTTGGCCAGCCGCTGCCCTAGGGGAGGGGACACAACGAAGGCTTCTTGGAGCGACAAGAGGAGCCCCCCCATCCCGCCCGCCCCCGGGAGAGACGGAGCTAGGTATGGAGGGGGGACAGTGAGGGCTGGGCGAGCCCGCCGGAGATGCAGGGCAGTATGACCTCAGCAAGGCACGGGACACTGAGCTGTGTTCCCCATCACTGCCTTCTGTTCAGTCCCTCTGCCCTCATCCCTGAGCGTCTGGTCCCCTTCACTACATAACAGCACATACCGTCCTACGGCAACTGAGAGTTCCCCTCGCCCCTCACCAGCCCCAGGCCAAAATGCCCCAAAGGGCCTACGGGCAGAGAGAGGCCATGGGCAAGCCTCTGCCCTTTCCTGGCCTGTGTTCCCTGCAGGGCTGGAAGGGTCGGGACTGGTGGCCGCGGTCTGGCTAAGCCAGGGGCTCTGGCAGACGCCGTCAGACCAGGCAGGCACACAGTAGAATCCTGAGAGGTGATGCTGATGTTAGTGGGGAGCAGGGGCACCCCCAGGAGGTCGCAGGGTCAACGAGGGGGCACCAAGGATAGGGCTGGCGAGCTCTGCTCCTCGGGAAGAGGCCGTTGGCTGGTGGCCAGGGAAGCAGGAGGACGGTGGGGGGAGGACGTGGGGGGCCCGTGGCCGGCCTCACCCCGGCTGGAGCGGGGGCAGTGCTGTTTCACGGTGGGGTCTGCAGTCGAAACAGAGGAAGCTCTCTGACTCGCGGAAAACATGGAGCTCAGCGGCAGCTTCGGTGTTTCCCATCACCAGCCCCAGGCCTGGACCAGCTGCGCGATGGAGCAGGATCACTAAGTCTGGGGTCCACCCGAGCCACCGACGTGGTCCAAGTTTGGGGGTCTGGACGGTTTGCTCTCGAGCACCCAGGGGACCTGAGACTCTGGAGAAATGCATGAGCTCCCACGCTCTCCTCCTGCCCTGATTTCAGAGCGGATCCCGCTCGCTGCTGAGACCAGGAAGATCCAGGGGGGCAGACCAGCCCTCCCGACACGCAGAGGACACGATGCTGGTGACCGACGGTCTTTTTACTTGCGGGAAGAGTCGAAATGGTGCCACCAAGTGACTCCACGTGTTGTCACTCGAGGGAGAAGGGCAAGCGCCACAGGTGGCCGGGAAACTCTTTGACGACCGCTCCGCACGTTCTCCAAGGCCTTCACGGCACATTTACTTGCAGAAGCGCAAGCGTTTCCAGACGTTTCCCCATCGCGGTGGCTCTCGAACCAGCCTGCCCCGGTTCAAACCCCACGTGTCCGCATTCGACCTGTAGCCCGGGGCGGCCGTTTCCAGGGCTCGAACCTGATCTCCAGGGCCGAGTAAAAGCGGCCGCCGCACCAAGCAGCCATGGGAGGACGCAGACGAGTGGGTGCAGGTGCTTCGCGCAGGCCTGGCCTGTAGAGAGAGCTGCGTCATCGCACCTACGACCGCGGGCACGTGTGTGGGGCCGTGTTTACAGGGAGCGCCGAGGAAGCCGCGCGTCAGCTGCGCACGAGGGACCAGAGTGCCTAGCTGTGTCACGTGACTGATGCCAGCACTGCCGTGGTCGCGGGACCACAACCCCAACCGCACCAGGGAAACCACGTGCAGGATCGTCTCCCGGAAGCCGAGGCGAGGCCGTGGGGACAGGTGCGTGGCGAGCCAGCAGGACTCTGGGACGCTGGGATGGCAGACCTCGGGGGATGGAGAAGCAGGCCCACCGTGGCTCGAGACCGGGCGGAGACGATGGCCGTAGTCTTTGCTTGGACACCAAGTACTTTTACGAGACTAGGGGAGCCAGCCTGGGCGCCAGGTCCAGGGGTGCCCGCCATGGAGTTTCTAGAGATTCTGCAAACCCATTACTGCCCTTATTTGGAGAAGTCACTTATCTGAGGGAGCACAGGAAGACTCACTGTCTCGGTGAGGAGGTCGCGAAACTTAGCAATCCTTTCTCCTTTGCGTGGCACTAGTTAACGGCGTCTGCATCATGAGCCCCCCTCTGCGGGGCCTGGGCTGCGCCCTCCGCCATTTCCCGAGTCATGTGCCTGCCCGACCTCTGCGGTTATTCAGCAAAGCACATCAATGGTGTGAGACTCTTGCTACACGTTTTTACGTCTCTGATTTGGGATTGATGATGCAAACGTACTGGGCCGCTATTTACTGCAAGCATTTTTTCTTTCCTAGCAGTTTATAAAATAACAATGAATCTTATAGTTAATAATGGCATTTTAGATTTGATGACATAAAATCTAGTGCTTAAATTTTCTTCAAATCAACCCCGTTTTACTTGAATGTACTCATTTTAAAAGGAAACTTTTATCATGGCTTTAAATGGAGTGCCAATATTATTTGATGTGTTGGTTATATTTTTTTCCTCCTAGATGTTAAATAATCTATAATGTTTATAGTCTGGCCGTGCCTCTTACCAGGGGGAGCCTGCCCTGGGCTCGCCTCCCTTCTCTGGCATGGTGCCGCGCACGCGGTGGGTGAGGAACAATGTCCGTGGAGCCCTCTGAGAGCACGTCAGCCGAGAGCCGAGAGGAGGGATGGGTACATGAGAAATTACCCCAGTGCCAGAGGGAGTCACGCAGCAAGAGCGGAGCTATGCCCCCGAATGACCGAGACCACGCGCACTCCCGTCACCGCCCCCTCCCCACGCGGCGCGCAGTCTCCACAGCAAACGCACGCACCCCCTGTCCCCACTCCTCGCCCCCAGACCCCCAGCTCCAAGCCCCTTGCCAGGCGCTGCAGCCGCCGCTGGTCTTCCCGCACCCAGGCCTCTGTGCTGGCCTGCAACCCCTTCTCCCCAGAAGCTTCTGTATCTTCTCTTTCCATCTCGAATTCATCTTTATGCCTTTGTCACTGGGTCTCTCAGGCTCCTCTGTGTGCAAATATTTCCTCTGCTCTCTTTGGAGGGTCTGCGCTTCCTTCTGATTGATCCCTGGAAGTGTGGAGCTGATCAATAAATCGTTTCATCCCATGGCGTTGAGACTGTGGTTGTCGCCAGAGGGGGCCCTGGTCTGTGTGGGGCAGACCTTCTCTGGCCCTGTTGCTTTGGCCCTGGTGACCTGGCCCTGGTGACCCGGCCCACCGCTCTCACACGACCTCTTCCCCACTCCTCAGGTTTGGCCTCAGGACCCCGAGCCCCACCCCGAGCGGCCCGTGTGCAGGGGAGCTTTCCCGGGAAGGCCTCCCCCCGACCCGGGGCTGGGAGCTCAGCGCGCCTGGGCCCTCCCAACACTAGTCACCATCACACTGTGGACTGTTTGCGAGCATGTCGCTTCTCTCCTCGCTGGACTCGGATTCAGGGAAGCAAGGATCCTGATAAACCACTGGGTGAGGATCCCTGCTTCCCCAGCTGTATAGATTCCAGCATCTAGAACAGTACTTGGCATGCAGCAGGTGCTTAATAAAGACTCGAGGGAAAGAACGCATGAAGGGTGGCCCCAGAGACACCTCTGAGGATGCGGGGCGGTTGGCGCCTCTCCTAGAGTGCCCACAGGAGCTGATGGACCCCCGTTCTCCGTGTGGACCTAACAAGTGGTGCCCACGGGGACGCAGCAGAAACAGGAGAACTTGGGTCACAGGGTGAAAGGTCAAAGGGTGTCCCATCGCAAGCCAGTTGGGAGAGGGCTGCGCTGGAGCCCAGGGCGCAGAGCTTCTGGTCCCGGCCCGCGATGGCTCACAGGCCTCTTGCAGGCGAGGCCCCCCGCCCTCAGACTAGGGAGTGGCGTGCGCGCCCCTCCCCGCACCCCGCTCAGGCCTCACCTTGGACCGGCGCTAAGGGCTCGTAGACCACTCGGTAGCCCTGCAGGACACCGTTGGCTGCTGCCGGTTCGCCCCATGAGACGTTAAGCGTGGTAGATGTTATTTCCGAGAACGCCAAAAAGCTGGGGGTCCCGGGAGCTGGAAGAACAGAGCGTAAAGGGACTTTCCGTTTATGCTCCTTTACAGATCATTTACATACACGTCTATGCCTCTGCATAGAATAAAAGTGTTATTAGATGTTATTTTCAACTCAGTAAAAGTCTCCACGCTGTGGGATGAAAGGAAGATTCATTGACCATCTCTGAACTTCCCAGGATCAATCAGAAACCGGGACCCTCCTGAGAAGAGCAAACGACGGGGTTTAAACACAAAGGAGCCGGAGAGACGCAGCGACGGAGGCATAAAGATGAGTGACAGATGGAGAGGCAGAGGGAGGGGCGATGGCTTCGCTTCCGGCGACTGAGGCGGCTGGAGGCCCCGCCCCCCCGCCTGTGGGTGTGGGGGGGCCTGTGGAGCTCTACCCTGGGGCTGGTGGGGGGGCAGCGAGCCACCCTGGGCGGGAGAAGCTGCCCGTGGGCGCGGAGGGCCAGGCGTGTGGTCTGGGACGGAGCCTGCTCCCCGCCCCTGGCCTGGGCCCTGGGGGTTCACTGGCTGAGCGCACCGCACCGACCGCCCGGGAGCCCTGAGTGGGACGGGTCCCCTGGCTTTCCTGGCCTTACATTTCCTGGGTCCCACACACAAAGGGCCTGTCAGAGATCCCCAGGGCCAGCCGCATTCCCTGGGAATTCCTAACTGCTTCCTAAGTTCTCCAGGCCGCTGGGAAGCTGAGAGCTGAGGGAGCACGAGGCTGGGAGCACACTCAGTGTGTGGGGACGGGGGTGGCAGGCAGGGTGACGTCCGGCTGCGCAGTGCTCTCGGCCCGGCTGGTGACAGGAGTCTGGGCGGCGGCAGCGAGTTGTTCAGGCTGGTCTTGGCCCGGAAACCCGGGGAGCCGATACCGTGGTGCGGGCTCTGCGACCAGGCGCTCATCCCCCAGTGGTGAGGACACACTGGGGCCAACACCCCAATAAGAAGCTCCCTGAAGGAACCGGACGGAGGCCTGGGCGCGGATGCAGAGCCCGCCTGCCCTCCGCGATCCTGGAGGGTCTGGGGGAGAACACGCACCGCTCGCAGCCGTCTCGCGGGCACCGGGGGCCGCCACGCAGCAGGCCGAGGCCAGGCCCTGGGGGAAGGAGAGGAACCCAGGCCTGCCTCTCCGGAAAGCGCCTGGCCCACAACGCTGTGTGCTACAGGTCAGGCAGAGAGCAGTGGGGACAGAGCGGGGCCTGCTGGTTAAGCTGGGCTTGGGGACGACTGCGGGGGCACCAGGCCTGCGGCCTGCGGAGGGCTGCCCAGCGGAAGCCTGTGGGAAGGAAACACGCCGCGCTCCTACCGGCCTGGTGGGTGCGCCCCTGCCTGGGGTCGCTCTGCGGCCCGTCTCCCGCGGCGTTGAAGGCGGAGATGCTGACCAGGTACTGGGTGTGGCTGGTCAGGTTCTTCAGCTTCACCACGGTCTCCGGCAAGAACAGGACCTTCATCTTCTCCGTTTCGTTCTGGCTGTCTGCCTCCCAGTAGTAAACCTGTCGGGAAGAGCCAGAGGTCGGAGGCAGGCCGTGGGGACGGGGTGGCAGCCCCCGTTTCCGAGCTCGTGGGGGAGGCGGGACCGTGGGCCCGAGCACGACGCCCCTGGGCCGGGCCACGCTGTGGCTGGGAAGGTGGAGAGCCGGGGGTGGGAGGCCGGAGCCAGGGCGGACGGGGGTTCTCGGCTGCTAGCACAGTTTGGGAAGCCAGTCATCTGCGTTTCTGAGTTGTTCTTCTGCACTTTGAGCTTTGCCTAACTGAACACGGAAGTGGCACTTTCCTCCAGCTCCCCGTGAATGCCTTTTCCCTTCCAGAGCTGGGTGCTTTTATTTATGGCCTCTGCCCTGTCCCTCAGTCTTCTGGGCACGAGACTGACCGTATCTGTCCCTGCTCCAGCTTGCGCAGGGAAACTGAGCCTCGGCCCGGTGCTCCCACGGCAGGCCGACCCGTGAGTCTTCAATCTGTGTGGCACCAAAGATAACCCGGGGAGAACCAGGTCGGGCTCAGCACTGTGGGGAAGGCCCTGTGCTTCTCCCGGATTTATTTCCCCTCCCCCAGCTCGTATGTGCTCGCGGCCAGACTTGACGCCCGAGTACCATGGCTGGACGAGGTTTCCAGGATCGCTGCCCTGGACAGCTGGCCGAGGAGGGCTGCCCCGCGCCAGTGCCAGCCGGGCTGCCCAAAGACGACACCCGTCCGTGGATCCACCTGGCTTCGTGGGCCTAAACCCAGCCAGGCCCTTAGAGCCCACAAGGCAGCCGGCCGTAGAGAGCCGGGGAGCACCTCCTGCCTCCCGCCCCCCCGGGGGCTCTCCGTCCAGCACTGCCGGCGCGCCCTGACCACGGGCACTGCTGACTCGGCCCAACAGGGCCCCGCCTCTGCTCTCCCGACGGCGCACATCCGATCCTGTGCTTGGTCAGGCCTTACTAACTTGAGATCAATACCCAAGTTCAATGTCTTTATCATTACGGAAATTAGAAAACAAATTTTGGACATACATAAATAGCATCTTGCCTCCGAGCTCGCAGGACTTCCCGTTACCTCATTCATCACTGTAATAGCCCTGCCGTGGAGGAAGGTGTGTATTTTCATAAAACGCTAACAAAAATCATTTTTAAATGGACATTTAATTGGCCCAAGAGTCGTCAGGGCAGGCTGGCCCGCAAAGCTGAAGACTGACCGAGCTGGGCCGGCGGCGGAGAGGCACCGGGGAAGTTGGCCGGGGACAGCCCGGGGCTGCCGTCTTCCGGGCGCTCGAGCTGGTCCTTCTGAGCTCTCTGCACAGATGTGGCCTTGCAGATGGGCGTGGGGGGCTTCCTGTCCCCCGGATGAACCTGCTCTGGGTAATCACTCATCGGCCCGCTGCCTTTCTTTTGCCCCATCTCTGGAATGTTTAGCTAATGCGGAATCGTAAGAGTTGAGTGTGGTGGTTCTCAAAGTGGGCTTCCTAGGAACCCCCAGGGGACCTTGTGAGAAATGCAAATTCTTGGGCCCCCTAGACCTCACGAAATATCCAATAGAAACCCAAGGGCAGAGCTGGGCTGGAGAACCTGCTCTCTTCAGGCCGCTCCGTTTTATTGTCAGCAGAAATACTGGAGGCTCCCAGAGCGGGTGCAGGGGCCGGAAGGGTTCCTGGCCGGCCCTGGGAGGGGGGCGCTGCTAGGCACAAGCCAACTGCGCAGTGCACCAGACCCCCACCCCCGAGCCCGAGAGGCAAGGTCGGGATAAGCCTGCTCCCGCTGCTCAGGATCGCCCGTGGCTTTCTGGGCGAATGGTCGGCTGTATGTCTGCCAGCAAGACACGGAGTGTGGCCGGGGTTCCAGCAAAGCCCTCGGGAACTCTGGCGATTGAGGCCA
Source organism: Potos flavus (assembly GCA_028534135.1). Lineage (NCBI taxonomy): Eukaryota > Metazoa > Chordata > Mammalia > Carnivora > Procyonidae > Potos > Potos flavus. The sequence continues at coordinate 2,420,611 of CM052890.1, read as the reverse complement.
CTTATCCTGGCCTACAAGCGACCTGGAAGGAAGAGCCAAACCATGCGAGAGAGCATTGCCTTGTAGCCCTGGATGTTCCCGTTCTGGCTCTCTGGTGGCGGCGGGTCCCACGTGACCTCCAGCTGGCTGGCCGTGAGCGGGGTCACCTGGATGTTCTGCGGAGCCATGGCCGGGGCTGGGGAGACAGCAGCACAGGACAGAAGCTGAGGCATCTGTTGACATGTGCAGGGCCCCTAAGTGCAAAGGGGGCTGCCTGAGAGCCTGCCCTGGGCCGTCCAGCTTTTATGCCCGGGAGCCCTGCAAACCCTTCCCAGAATCACATTTAGAGATGCATAAAATACAGCCTGGAGAATTTCAAAGAAAACAGGTTCTATTGAGACAGTTGGCAGAGTTCAAAAACAAAGGTATGGCGTGGTCGTCTGCGTGCCTCGGGAGCGGGACGCGGGGTGCTGCTGGCAGGCTGGGCGAAGGGCTGCGGGGACGTCAAGGTGTGACGAGTGCGGTAGGATCTGCCATCTTAGCACCAACCAGGGCTTGACAGGGGACGTCTGGGGGCCTGTCGCTGAGTGAGCAGCAGGTCCTGCGGGCCTAAGGGGTTGTGTCACCACATTCGCAGCAGAGGGAGGCACTGTATTTTGGAGAACGTGGAGAGACTAAGGCATCCACGTGCCCATCCCAGGAATCTCATGCTGTGGGGCCCTGTTCCCCGGGGCTGCAGATGCAGGGCTGCCCCCTCAATGGGGTCAGGAGCACAGACTGCCCTGCTCCCCCTGCCCCGAGGCCGCTTACAGCTCCAACTCTGAGGACCTGGTCCTCCCGCCCCAAGGGCCACACTGTGCCTCGGGAGGACACCAGGGCCATCGGCTCAGCAGGCGGCCCCTGGGAGGCTGGGAGAGAGCAGAGAGCACGTGCGCACACGAAGAACCCGTCTCCTCTGCGTCCGCCCGCCCTGTGCCATCTCTGAATTCCTCGCGTGACGGGCCGCTCTCTGTCCCCTGGGAGCTGCTCCCGTGCCCCGCCTGCCAGTGCGCCGCCCCTGCGGGTCTGTGCCGGGCTGGACCCCGGAGCCCCGGGAGCTGGGTGGGGGCCCCAGCCTGCGGGCCCAGGAGCGTTTCCAGGCCGTACACGGAGACCACACAACAGCCACTGTCCGAGGGCGACGGCCCCGCACACGGGCTCTCGGGAGAGATCGACCTTCGCGAGTCACCCTGTCCCCTCTCCCCCCCAACGTAGAATAAAATAGTAATTAACACCCACTCAGCCTGACACCGACTATTTATTTTGTTCTAACTGTGCGGCTCCCGAATTATCGCTGCCCACCCTGCCGTTAATGGAAATGTTAATAACCCACACCAGGTTGTTGTGACAGATGCTCGACCTCATTATCAGAAATTCTTATTTACCGCTCCATTAAACAACAGAATCACACAAAAAAACAATTCAATCAAAACTAACTGGAGGAATTTTAACAGCCACATTAATAATCCAAAACATAAATAAAGTTAATGTCTTCTGCATGTTTGCCATCGGCAACTCTATCGCAAAATTACTGTTGTACAATTAAAACGTGAAAGACAAAATTGAGCACGGCCATTAGTTAGAACCGTCTGTGCGTGGCCCCCTGCCTCCACCCCGGGGTCTCCTTCCCAAAGCCCGGGCTCTCGACTGGTCTCTGGACACGGCGGCCCACAGAAACTGGGGCTCCCAGGGCCTCGAGGCGGCTCCCGGAATTCAAGGGCCACACGCTGGACAAAACCCGCCCACCGTCCCGTGCAGGGCAGCCAAGCCGCGTGCACCGCCGGCCCTGAGCTGAGCTGCTCTGGTGTGCCCACCGGCTCTCCCGCAGCCCAGAGCTTTTGTGCCATAAAAATGCCGCGGGGAGCAAGGGTTCTTTTGATGACAACACAAGCAGGGAAGAGAGAGATGTGTGTAAACGCAGAGCAGAGCACGTCGGGTTCGAGGCGTATTTTCTTGGCTGCCGGAGTGTTTGGGTCTCCCCGCCGGCAGGACGACCCGACTTAGGGAGGCTCTGCTGTTTGCAACCCCAGATACAGCGCTTGTTGGTCGTCGCGTGTGTGCGGGGGATGGGGGGCGCGGATGGAACGTCGGGGGAGCCCTTGCCTGTGTTCTCCGTGATTCCTGCTCGTGCTGTATGGTAGACACCGAAACGAGACCGGGACGCTTTCTCAACATGCACGAAACCAGAGTTAAGGAGCACTTCCGCGCAGCAGTCTCTGGCACGTGCTGAGACACAGACTGCCCACAGGCAGCGCCGAGAGCCGGCTTGCGAAGGGGGCGCCTCTCGTCAGGGCTGACGATCCCGCCGCGGCGCTGAGAGCCGGTCCTCGGTGGGCTGGCCCCGGCCACCCTGGCCACAGAGCCGCCAGAGAGAGCGAGCTCGCCGAGGAAGCGACGGAGGAACCTCGGGCCCTTCGAGGCACCTGCACCTGAAGAGTTCTGGAACCTTCTGGGGTTCTGGCTGACTGCATAGGGAGGCCCTATGGGACTCGGTGGCTGGTTGTCGCCACAGCGTAATGTGCGGACATTTTCCTGAGTATCCCCCAGGCCCCAGGCTTGGACCGAGGGGTGGGTGGATACAAAATGCAGCAACACGTGTAACAAGAGAGAGAAATCACAGTAATCATGATACAGCGTGTAATGTGAGGACGGGTTCAAAGGGCCAAGAGAAGTCATTTCTGGCTGGGGGACACAGGGTCTTTCCTGAAAAAGGGTATCCTTCAATAATGGAGAGAATTCAACATGTGACAACGGGCCAAGGAAGTGAGGGCCACGTAAGAGGCGGGAACGGGAAGGGCAACAGGGTAGGGAATCTGTTGGGGTCACACTGGACAGATGGTCGTCTGGGTGCCAGTGCCACCTGGGGCCGTGCTGGGCATCTGCCAGTGCTGAACCATGCTAGGCCGTGTCAGACCATGCTAGATCATGCTAGGCCATGATGGGTCATGCTAGGCCATGCTAGACCATGCTAGATCATGCTAGGTCATGCTAGACCATGTTAGATTATGCTAGACCATGCTAGGCCACACCAGATCACGTTAGATCATGCTATGCCATGCTACATCATATTATACCATGCTAGGTCATGTTAGGTCATATTAGACCATGCCAGATCATATGCTAGGCCATGCTAGGTCATACTACATCATGCTAGGTCATGCTAGACCATGCTAGGCTATGTTAGATTATGCTAGGCCATGTTAGACCATGTTAGGTCATGCTAGGTCATGTTAGACCATGCTAGGTCATGCTAGATCATGCTAAGTCATGTTAGACCATGCTAGGTTTCTTTCACTTTCTGTAACCCAGGGATTTATTTGGGTACAACAATTTTTTAACTGATACCTTGAGGATCGCTGTTAACATTTTAATATAATGAGACAAGTATTTGTTTTATACAATAAAAAAATTACACATTCATCAGTTTACTTTACTTATATCACCATTTTACTGGCCAAACATCCCTCTGAATTTCCTGTCGAAGCAAACAGGAAATAGAACTCTCTAACGTAGTTTACTGTCTCAGCAAACTTTGCCGATACGATTTGTTCCTCTCGGCCAGGATACCTGGAGACAGACTCCGGCTCTGCGTAATTATCTAATCTCTGGGGCCTTAGCGATACATAAAGGAGGCTTAAATGGATCATAGTTCTTCAACTCAGTGGGGGACAAGTCAAGACTGGAGACAGGACAATGACTCAGCGCAGGAATGTGGAAAAGGAGCAGAACCTCAAAAGGTGAGCAGGGCCCGGAAACACAAAGGCTTCATGCACTTCTGGGCAGGGGCACAGTCCCCAGAAGGAAGACAGGAGAATCACTGTCGTCACCCAATGTCAAGTCCAATGCCCGGGGCCCTGCAGGAGGCCAGCCAGCCGCCAGGGCCGCCCAGAGAAACCCCAGGTCTATAAACGAGTGCTCAGTTCGCCATCATGCAGCGATGTTTAAACAAGCCTGCAACAGAATTCGAAGTGAGAAGATCATGTTTTATAAATCTGTAATGAACACAAAAGACACGAATCACCCTTTTCGCAAGTGGAAGGCCCTGCTCTCCAGAAGTCTGCTGGGCCTTTTGAAGAGTGTGTTCTCATCTAGCTTGCCAGCTGCTGGAATCCTCGTGACCCAGCCGTGGGGTGTGACCACGGTGCTGAGGGCGGCATGGGGGGAGTGTGTGCAAGCCTTTTGTGTGGGCTCGCCTCACCCCCATAACCCCAGCAGGTGGGCTCTCATCACTGCCTTTGCTGCAGGGGAAGACCGGGGAAGAGAGAGAAGGGCCTCGCCCTGGGACCTGATGCCAGGCAGCCCGGTGCCCAGCACAACGGGCGGGGGAGGGTGGGGGATTCAAGGCCACGTTCCTGGGTTCCTGGAGCGGCCGCCGCAGCCCAGCCCCATCTCACTCAGCCTGGTGCCCCTCACTTGAGCTGGAATGCCCGTCTTTCCTCCAATCCCCTCAGTGCTGAGCCGGAACCAACACAACTCTCAGGAAGCTTCACAAGAAAAATCAGGAAATGGGTCCCTAAAACTGTCTTCAACAACAGTCAATGTTGTGGACTCCAGGCTATGAGGAGGCAGCAGGTGGAAGGTCATGGGCAAAGCCCTGGATGGTGAGTTTTAGGTCTGCGTGACTGGGAGGCTCTGCTGATGTCAAGGACAGGCGTCAGGAGCTTCCCGTGAAGGGCTGGGTGGCATTTTAAATTTTGAGGGACACAAGGTCTCTTGCAGTGACTCAACTCTGCCTTCGTTTGGCAAAGCAGCCAGAGACAGTATGTAAATGAATGGGCGTCTCAGTAAAACTCGATTCACAAAATCAGGCACTGGCTGGATTTGGCTCTGGAAGGTGTGACGGCCCTGCAGCCAGTACAGCTGGACCCCGGAAGCCTCACCCGCCAGCCCAGGCTTCCCTCTCCGCCCAGCATGCGCTGCTCAAGGGCAGGACCTCGTCTTCCCCCTTCAGGGGCCCCTCGAGCTGCCGAGGGAGCGGACGCTCAGCGGCGAGGTCCCCACCCAGCCCCAGTACGACACTCGGGAACGTCCCGAGAATCTGCCGAGAACTTGGACTCCGGATGGCGTGATGTTTGGGATCCTTTCCAAATAAAGCATTAGGATTCAAATACTCTCCATAACCTTCCCACGCTGATGGAAATTCGGTTATTAGAAATGCCATTTATCTACCAACATTTGGTCTGCTGGGGAAGGCAGTAATCCGAGCAGGGGAGCACGTAGGCAGGAGAGGGACGCCCAGGCTGTGGGCCCAGGAGGTGCTGCTCGGCGGGAAGGGCCCAGGGCCCGACCCAGAAGCAGATTCTGTATTTCTCCCTATGGACAATGGGGATCCACTGAGCGGTTGGAGAAGGATCATCCACGCAGGGGTGTGGAGGGTGGGGTGGCCGTGGTGATTCTAGAAGTTTCCACAGGTCCCTGCTGCACGGCTTCAGCTCACACCTGTGCACATGGTCCGTGCCCCTCGCGGCACCCCGGTACTGGCCAGACTGTGGGAGCTGCCTCCTCTCCTCTCCCCTCGCCCAGGCCATGTCTGACCACACTGACGGCTTAGTCCTGGGGCACCCCTGCCTCAGGCCTCCCCTCGCCCGCTCAGCACCCCGTCCCCCATGTGCTTGCAGGGGCTTTACAATCAACACAGCTGCCTGACTCCACTGCCTCATTCCCCACGCGGCCTCAGGACAGGGGGTCTGGAGTAAGGGATGCTGAAGACAGCCTGGAGGAGGCAGCGAAGGCCAGGGCCACCCCTCACAGCTCTCTCTGGTCTGGGGAGGGATGGGCAAGCTCCCCACTCCCTTACCAATGTCTGCAGGGCCGGCTGGGGTCAGGCCGAGCGACGCTGGCGGCTGCCCCTCTGCGGGGACTCTCCGGTCTGAACTCGGACACAACGGCTCCTCGGGACGTCGTGCATCAAGGGAGCAAACCGCGTGCTGTGGCCCCCGAGGGCGAGAAGGAGCCCCAGGGGCCCCCGGCCACCTCCAGACTGGGTGACGGCCTCCGAGCACCCGCGCTCCCCCAGGACCAGAGACGGCAATCGGCCTGGCCCACAGCGGACACCCGCTGCACCCGCCCTTCCTGATGGCCTGCCTGTGAGCCCGCGTCTCCGCCGACACACCACGGACGCACCGCACGGCCCACCGCACGGCAGGCGGGCCCTGCCACGGAAGCTGCCCGTGCTTTTCATCCTGTCAGGACCCCGCGTCTGTCAGCAATTCTCTGGAGATCGCGGTGCGTGATTCCGGGGAGAGCCCGCGGCCGCAGTGCCCATGACTCCGGGCCGCGCGCCTGGCTCAGACCAGCAGAGCTCCAGAGCTGTCTCCGTCCCCTGGGGCTGGAGCCCGGCTCTGTCGCTAGGGGGAGCTAAAACAGCGGGAAGCGGGCCGCTCCTCCCTCCTTCCACCAGCAGCAATGAAA
>CM052890.1:2391477-2413682 GCA_028534135.1 Potos flavus | reverse complement strand
GTGCTTCCTGCTGGGGTCATCCCCTGGACCCGCGGGGCAGAGAGGACAGGCCCACTCAGAGCATCTGGGGGCTCGGCGGGCGTGGAGGAGCCTCCCGGCCTCTCCCAAGCTGGGGGCTGCACCCAGAGCCTCCACGAACACGCGGGCCCACGTGGGTTACACTCTCGCACACTCACGGGAAGGCGCTGGAGGCACTCATGGAGGAAAGCGGACACGGCAGCCAGTCTGGGGAGCAGAGGGGGCCTTCGGCGGCCGGCAGGCACCGTGCTGTGGCCTCAGGACAGATGGGCTGCACGGGCCTGGTCGCCCTGACCCCACGAGGCTGGGAGCTGGCAGTAAAGTCCCAGCCGGGCTTTGTCTGGGCTTACTGTCTGCAGGACCGCAGGGATGGGACGCTGCGGCCAGCCTGGGAAAGCCAATGCTGGGCTTTTCACAGTCAAAGCAGTGGAAAAGGGGGAGCAAGGGGAGCCTCGAAGTTTTGGCTGAAGACCCCAACCGGGCCCCTTGTGAGCTGCTGCCGACGGCTCAGCTCAGAGCAGCCCCCGCCCCCAGCCACCATCTGGGCTCGTCTTTCCATCGCTCGTCCCCCAGCAGCGGGAGGGCCTTGGAGCGCGCCGTGCTTGGGCACAGGGATGTGCCATTTCATAGAACAGAAAACAGAGACCGAGGGGTAACCGCCCCAGGACTGCTCTCAGCTAGCTGCCCCACACTGCCTGTCCTCCTGCTCTCCTCTCTTAGCCACACAGGGCAGAGGGGGGCTCCTGATGGCCAGAGGGGCTGCTCCAAGTTCGGCAGGGTTCTGCCTTTGCTTTCGGGACCCTGGTAGAGAAACACCTGTCCGAGGCCAGTGACAGCATGACCAGGAGGTGGCCCAGGGCCCGGTGGCTGGACGTCTCTTGGAGCTTCTGTTGGCCATACGCAAAAGGGACTGACGACTTCCCCGGCAGGACTGCTGTGAGACCCGACCTTGTGAGCCCGCCCTGCCCAGAAGCCTCCGTGGATTGCCTACTTCTCTTCGTGGCGACCTCTGTGATGGCAGCATTTCACGGCAGAGAGTCAATGGGTGAGACCGACCCGGAGTTTCCTCCCCTGGAGCAGGACCGCTGCCCCGCGAGGCCCCTGCGCACCCACCCCTCCCCTCCACGGCAGCCTGCCTTTCCCCAGGCGCCCACGGCTCTCCTCTCCGATGGCACAGCGGGGCCGCGCATCCACGCCGACTCTAGGGGCCACGCGGCGTGCACCCTCATCCTGGAGCCAGCCCGCGGTCTCCGGGCCCCGGCCAGGCTCCGAGCAGCAGGTGTGTCCGGGCCGGCAGCTCAGGCCCAGGCCGAGCACTTGGCTGCATCGGCCACTTCCTGGGCCCAAACCGCTCCTGGCCACTGTCACCCTGTCTGGCCTGAGCTTTCTCGGGGTTGCCGCTGGCTTTCCTCTCCTCTGCCACGACCATCTCGGCTCTGTGGATGGGCTCGTCGGAGTCGGGAGAGGGAGCGCATTCTGCCTTGAAAACTGAGCCAAGGCTCGGGGAGACGCGGAGTTAGAGGCGGGCGGGGGCTGCTCACCCCGCCTCACCCCTGGAGTGAGGGTGGGACGACCGCTGTCCGTGTGTCCCTGGGCCAGGCGCCAGGCCCAGGACCTCTCACTCTTCGGTCTCAGCGAATCTTCACCTACAACAGAGGCGCCTGGGCCTGCTGCCTCAGGAAATCAAGCCCCAGTTCACAGGGTCTCTACAGCGCCCGTCTCCCAAATAAGACACTCGGTAGGAGCCCACCCGCTCCAGGGGCCTTGGGCCTCGGCCCTTGCGGTGGCTCTGGGCAGCAGACTGGAGCAGAGTGGAGCTGGGGGGCTGCTGGGTCCTGAGGGGGTAGCTGGGATGGCACCGATGGGGTCCGGGGTCCCTGGTCCGTGAGAACGGGGGCCATCGTCCCCCTTCCTCCGCAGCAGGGTGTGTGTGTGTTGAGGGGGGTCTCTGCTTCCACAGCCCCCACCGCAGAGCAGGGAACAGGTACCCTGACCTCACGGGTCCCCACAAAGCATTCGGGGTGCGACCAATTTTTGATCAAAGCAGAACAAGGCTCAGAACAGAAAGCCTTGGGCGTGGTTTGGGGCCAGTCAGGTCTGCTGTGTTTTGCCGGAAGCCTTCATGGTTTCTGGGGTCCCCAGATGCCTGTCCTTCTTGAATGCGCGGGGGTGACCGGGCAAACAGGCGCTGGGGCTGAAGCCTCCGTCTGGGCACTTCCCGTGTGTCCCTGGCCCCGGGGATCTCCTCCCTCTGGGGTGCTGCCTGCTGTCATTTGTCTCCGGTGTCCATGCCTCTGAGTGGGGCTGCTGGCTTCCCTCCTTCCTGTCTACTCTGCTCTTGTCCCTCCCCCCACTCCTTCCCCACAGCATTCCAGGCGATCCATGGAGTCCTAAGGACAGCGGGGTGAATCGGAGGGGCTCCCCGCTCTGTGGAGCATCGAGCACAGACAGACCACAGACGGTGAGTGCAGAAAGCTGTGTGTGCAACATGTTCCAGAACAGAGGAGGAGACCCCAGCTCTGCCTGGAGAGAGGGAGGAGACGGCTACTCCCCCGCGGCACTGGCCCTGAGCCAGGCTGGAGGAAGCCTGCGGTTCCCGGGACAGGGGGCAAGAGCAGGGACTCTAGACGACGCAGCCAGAGTCTGGTCCAGGGACAGCGGCTTGGGAGGCCTGGAAACACAGGCAGGGGCTGATGTGCCCGGTCCTCGTCCCAGGGCAGGGGGGCAGCCTTCGCCGGAAAGTGGGCGCCCATCCTTGAGTAGCTAATGTCTCAAAGGCCGGGATGTGGACTCCTTTTTCTAGCTCTGTGGCACCCGGGACCCCGAGAACACAGAGATGGGCTTAAAGATCTCACTGGGGATGACAGGAACAGCACTTGTATACCACGGCACCCCCACGCATGGTCTCTCACCCCTCTCTGAAGCCGCTCTGGCCCCTGGCCGACTCTGCCATCCGTGCGTGTGGACTGCGGCAGGAAGCACCCATTCATTCCCCTGGGGATCCTCCCTTCCATCTGGTCCAGGGGCCCAGATAGAGATAACATCATCGCCTGGCTTTGGGGACCTCAGGCCTCTGGCCACTGCATCTAGTCTCAGATGGCCGCATCACTAAAGGCCAGCTCTTGAGAGCGAGTGGGTTTCCTCTGCAGCCATCGTTGAAGGGAAGCTGCCTTCCTGCTGGTGCTACAGAGTCACCGTGACAACGAGCCTGCCCAAGAAAGGAGCAAACTGACAGGAGAGTGGAGCCAAGAGGAGGCATCAAACCAGCCTGTTAGGGTGCTGGTGCTGGATCCAGCCGTGCCTGAAGGTGAACCTTCGACTTTCCTGTTACATGGGTTAAGACATGATTTTTTCAGCTTAAATCTGTTTGGACTGGGCTCTTATCTCCGGCAAACTGGAGTCCATATTGATGTATTATTTTTTATCAGTTTGCAATGCCTGGCCTCAGAAACCAATCTCAATGAGAAATTTCCTAAAAATTACCTTGTCTCCATGAGATCAAACAGACTTAAATACCGTATGTTGGGGCTAGACCCAGAGATCCCCTACTCTAAACACCTCGCTCTGCAGATGAGGCCACGGGGGTCAAGTAACTCACCCAGAGTCTCAGCCTCTCATTCACAAACACTGACCCACCTCGTGTGGTCATGTTCTGCACGTTCATCCTGTGGGCAGGACGCAGGAGTTAGGGGCAGAGCCGGCATGAGGATCCGAGTGTCCTTAGTCCTAGATCACAGCGCTCCCCTCTACACCGTGATGCCTCAAGGCTGGGGCCCAGAGGAGTCAAGTGACTTGCCCACAGTCACACAGCCAGTAACGGGCAGAGCCGCCTACAAATGGCGGACTCTCGTTTACTCCAGAGCAGCTAACCTGCACGCTGAGACGCCTGCTGCCCCGTCTTCTCCACCCAAACACCAAAGACTCCCTGATTTCATGACCCGGGGCCGCGGCCCTGCTCCTCCCCACGTCTTGCACCTCAAGGCCCAGAGTCCTGGTCAGCGCCCGTCTGCATCCGACTCGGGCAGGCAGGTCTCGGCCTTTCTCCCCCGGGGTGCACAGCACACCCTCTCCTGGTGCCCGTCAGGCCGCCCTGCCTCTGTGTTCCGTGTCCTCGGCCGGTCTCTTTGGAAGGCCGTAATCCATGTTACGGTGGCGGGAGCGAACATACAAGCTCCTTCCCCATCTCCCACCTGCAGCCATCCCAGGGCGCGGGGGGGGGGGGGAGCAGAGCTGCAGGGACACGCGCATGGGGTTCTTCCTGTGCGGTGCTTACAAGAACCCCCCTGCACAGAGCCTGGCCCTTAGTACTTAGCAGCCTCTCCAGTCCCTGTCCCTGCCGCCTGCCTGCCTCCCCAGAGCGCGCTCCTGCACCCTGGCTAGCTGACCCCCCCTTCCCTGCCCAGGCGCTGTAGGAGGCGTCGATGGCACAAGCGTGTGCCCGTGGGAGCAAGGGTACTGGGGTCACAGCAGTCACAGGGCACATGCCACTGTCACACGTCACCTTGCTTCGGAAGGAGGCATCTCTGATTAGCCCTGTCCCCCCACTTAAGCCCTGTCCTCCCACTTATTCCCACCTGCTCCGAGACACGAAGCCCACCCACTTCATCTCGGCCCATCTGGGCCCTTCCCAGCACCCAGCATTCCCGTAGCTGCTCTCCTGCCTCGTCCTCATGGGAGCCTGGGGACCTCTATTTGCGGGACAGCAAAGGCATTCACCTCCTCTTCGGTCCTAAGCTCCGGATGGGGAGCATTGTGAGAGGAGCGGTTGTGGTCCCGCGGGGAAGGAACACAAGCCAGTCCCACCTGGTAACGAAGACACAGGTGTCCACGCAGTGCCCGAGAGTCTGGGCACAGAGGGGGAAAGCTGGACCTGTGCCGGAAGGGGGTCAGGGAGAGCCTTCTGGAGAAGACGTCCCGGAGTCGGGTCCTGGGCAGGAGGGGGAGGAGGCGGGGCGAGGAGGCCGAGTGGTACTCCAGGCGCTGAGTCCACGACCGCTCGGGAGGCCGTAAGAGCACTTCTTAGCACCTCCGGCAAGCGCCCTCAGCAGCACGGCTGGCTCGTCAGAGATATGTGTGGGGTCGGATGACCCTGGAGCCCGCGCTCGAAGGGTAGGGCCCCCGTTTCCTTTCTGGGGGTGATGGCGTCCAGGAGGCTGACACCCGAGATGTGGGGAGACAGCACGGGGAGCGGGTGGGGGCCGAGAGGACAGGTGCTCTAGGGAAGGGCTGGAGTGGGGGCCCCTTCCGGAGAACGGAGGGAGATGAGGGGCCCCGGGGAGCAGGAGGAGCCCGCATCCCGCCTTGGGGCCCGGCCCCCACTGCAGCCTCCGCGGCTCCCCCTGCCTGCTGGGCGTGGCGTCAGCTCAGCGCTGCTGGAAAATACCCGTAGAGGCTCCCCTCACAGCCCCCGGACAGCGGGGACCAGCCAAGTGTCCACCCACGGACGGGGAGAGATGAAATGTGAGTGTGCACACAGCGGAACGTTCCCAGCCCTGAGAAGAAATGAGGTGCTGCCGTGCGCTATGAACCTCGAAAACCTGTCTGGTCTGGTGAGAGCGGCCCGCCGAGGGCACAGGTGCTGTGAGGCCTTCAGCACAGGCAGAGTCCCAGATGGGAACCTCCAGGCCGCCGGGCCGGACAGCCGGACAGCAGAGGAGGGACAGCAGTGGGGCTGTCTGTCCGGGAAGGGGGGCTCTGTCCATGCGGGGGTGACGGCTGCACCACAGTGGGCGTGAGCTCCGGGCCACACCCGTCCGCTTCGGGGGGCGGGGGGAGACGGCTGACTTCACGCTGCGCGCGGTTTCCCCCGACGCTCGCCAACCTGCCCGCGCAGAGCATGGAGCCGGGCTTCAGGCCCGCGGAGACCAGGCCGGCAGACGCACACCCCCCTCCCCCCCTTCCTGCCTTCCTCCCTGGCTCCAGTCCTCTCCTCAGAGCGTCTGCCGGGCCCCTGTGACTCGGGCTCTGCCTCCAGTGCGCCGGGCCCCGGTGGAGGCCGCCAACGGGCCGTTCGGGGGCTGCGGTTCCAGCTGGCCGGCCATGCGCTCCCCTCAACCCAACCCCTGTGCTGACCACTGTGGGCCCAGGTGCCAGAGAGGGCTGGAGCCCCCGCCTTCTAGACGGCGCGTGCCACATCCCTGTCCCCTCCCTGCCTGTGCTCCTGCTTGGCCTCGGCCTCCAGAGGGAGGCTCCTCTGAGGGGACGCGCATCTGCTGGGAACACTGGCCGCCCAGCCCCCACCCCGGCCGGCGGCCCTGACTCACCCCTGGGGACAGACGACTAACCCCTGGGGACAGACGTGCAGAGCCGCCAACACAACCGACGTGCCAGGCATTACATTTCATTCAGCCTCATTTAGTGCAAATGTTACTCGACCGTTTCAGAAAAATCCTGCTCAGTTAGGCCCCCAGTGGTGTCGTTCGGTTTCTAACAGTAACCTTTCCAAATGACGAAAGGTCACCTGAGACGTTTCTGCAGGCTGGCCCAGTGGCCCAAAAACCGTCTCCCGCAAGCCCAGGGCTCTGTCCTTGGAGGGAATTCCCGCGGCTCCCCGCCTAAAGCTCGGCCCTCTCACTGCCCCAGCCGACCCGGGCAGGAGCCCCGGCAGAGGAGGGGGAAGCGGGCAGGACTCTCGGATCAGACAGGAGCCCAATCTGCTCTCAGCACGACAAGACGTCTCTCTGGGGGCCACCACACGAGGGACAGCCCTGGAAACACTCGGGGGCCGTGTCTTATTTAAAAAGGGTACAAACAATGATCCATGTGGTTTTCCCAGACCTGAGACGGGGCGGTTACCACGGGGGCAGGCCGACGTGGGGCCAGGCTGATGCTGGGGTCCCGCCAGGAACCGTGGGACACGGAGCACAAACTTCCCGGCAGAGGCCAAGGTCCCCACGTGGCCGGACTCCTGTGGAGGCAGCAGCCTCCCCCCGGGAGCATGTCCTCGGATGAGTGACCCAACCTCGGTCTGAAAGCAAGACTGGATGGGTGTCTCCGGCCGCCGGGTCAGCCCAGCCTGCGGCAGAGCTGTCTTTCCCAGGAGAGACTGGGAACCTCCCGGAGGCGCAGGCGGCAGCACCAGGCTCCTCAATGCAGGCGCGCTGCTCGGGCCCTGAGGGCGCCAGGCCAGGCCCCCCGGAGGGCAGTGGCGCCCCGAGCTTACCGGCCTCGCCGACGAACACCTCCACGGGCGCACTGGCCGGGCTCTCGCCGATGATGTTGTAGGCCGTCAGGATGACCTCGTAGCGACGGTACTTCTTCAGACCTAAGGGTGGAAGGAGACAGGGGTCAGCTGGCCCGGGAGCACCTCCCCGCCTGGGAGCCACACCAAGGGGGCTGCGGGGCAGGCCGGGGGCGTCCCCCCAGGGTCTGTGGAGCGGCCTCCTCCTCCTCCCCCGGCCCAGACAGACAGCCGCTCGGGGCAAGCGCGGTGGCAGGGCCTCTACTGGAGGGAAGGGTGGAAGCGTGAGGTGGGCCAACTTTTGGTCTGGAATCTCTCCGCAAGAATGGACGGAGGAAGACCCTGGTGTTTAAGGAGGAAACACACTGGCAACGCAAAGCCCTCTGAGTTTTTAGCAACCACGTCCTGGAATACAAGGGTGTGTGAAACCACACATATAGAATTCCATGGGCCGAGCCAAGCGACAGGGCAGAAGTAGCTGACTTGTGAACCAGAACGTTCTGGAAGGTTCTCCCGCTAGTTAATACTGCTCCATCATCGCTGGGCTTTCCTGAGGCCCTATGTGCGGGTCTGACCCCCGAGTGAATGCAGACTCAGCCCAGGCTTCAGATCTCCCCTCTGGGGTCCGCAGAAGTTCAGTGAATCGGAACACCGGGTTCCTGCCCCGCTGGCTTCAGGGACACGCAGGTACCCACCCTGTCCCCCTCTCAGCTTCGCCAGAGCCATGCTGCCTTAGGGGCTCGCGCACCCGTCCAGCCTGTTCGTCCCCACCCCCACCCCTGGGGACCGTGCAGCTCTTCAGCATCAACTGAGACAAGCCAGGGTGGATGTGGACACGGTCGCGGTCGGGGCCCCTCTCCTCCTTCATAACCCGGAGCCTGAATGCAAAGCCTGGAACGAGGTCTAGCCCCGGAAGTCTCATCTCTGGAAGCCGGGCCGCACCTAACTCTCTAAGCTGCTCCTGGGCCGGGTGTCGCGGGAAACGAGGCTCTGGATGGAGGAGTGTCGGCTGGGTGGGGGTGCGGGGTGGCCTGCAGACGGTAGAGCCATGTTTGGGGGAGCAGCACAGAGGAGAAAATGGCTTGCCTGAGCCCCGCCCAACCCCCACCCCGGCCAGAGAGGGGGAGGCCGGCTGCCCGGGCACGGCCTGGGATGCCGGGGCTGGCGCTCACACACAGTAGGGCTTCGGCAAGCAGCAGCCGCTCCTCCTCCCCCCTCGTTTATCCACGTGCCAGTGCGGGGAAGCTCCCGGCACGGGGGAGTCCCGCTGTGGGGCCCCCTTCACCCTGGCTCTGGACCACGGAACCCTCTGAGGGCCAGGAGCAGACGGCCAGCAACGCGGCGCAGCCAGAGGGAAAGGGGTGACCAACCAGCAGCCGAAGTGGGTGAGCGCACGCAGTGGGGCGCTACTGGGCCCTGAAGCGGTGGGGCCCCCGCGACTGTGCCGCAGCAGCGGTGAAGCCAGACAGTAGGAGGTACCGCGTGCAGTCCCCGGAGGACTCCGACGCAGAGACAGAAAGGAGAGGGGGTTTCGTGGGGACGGAGGCTCAGCCCAGGGAGAGGGATGGGGCCCTGGAGGCGGACGGACGGTGATGGTTGCACAGCAGCGTGAACGTGCTTAATGCTCCCAAACTCCACATTTAGGAACGGTACGATGGTAAATCTCGTGCATGTTTTACCACGGTTAAATAAAGGGTAAAAGGAAGAGGTCAAAGGGAGCCAGACAGGAGCTCTGGCTCCGTCTGACTTCCCCAAACTCAAAGACCAGCTGTCAGTCAAACCCCTTCCCAGCCTCTGCTTCTAGAAGTTTCCTTTCCTGTCTCCCCGGTGGTTTTGGTGGGCTGAGAGGGGGAATTCCAGAAATTAGAGCCATTAATCCAGGCTGCTTCTCACTGGGTCCACTGAGCGGCCAACTGGCGCTGGCCCCGGCCAGCCCGCGGTCAC
Source organism: Potos flavus (assembly GCA_028534135.1). Classification (NCBI taxonomy): domain Eukaryota; kingdom Metazoa; phylum Chordata; class Mammalia; order Carnivora; family Procyonidae; genus Potos; species Potos flavus. The sequence goes on along the minus strand of CM052890.1, from coordinate 2,404,540 downwards.
GGCCGCCCGCTGAAGGCGCGTGCACTTACGTGTTAACTCGTACGTCGTTAACGTGGAGCTGCTGTTCACGGTCTTGAAGCTGCTCTGGGCTATCGGGGAGCAGAGCAGAAAGGCAGTTAGCGGGCAGGGAACAGTTCCTGCAAAAGATGTGTGCAGACACGGCGGGCGGGGTGGCGCTGCGCTCGGAGGCCGCGGCCCGTCCACACTGCCGCCTCCACGCTTCCCGTTAGCTCCCTGGGGGTCCCCACACGCTTCCTGAGAGAGCCAGGCCCCCCGGCCCGCGACAGGTGGGGTCTGCGCTCTGAGTAAGCGGATCAGACGAGTCTCGGGCACGACAGCACAAATACCATCGAGAAGCCAGGAAATGGGTTTCTCCCAGGGCGGCCACTTTTCCAGATACCCTGCGGCAGGCACGGTCGTCGGCCTACCTGGGCTCAGGTGAGAGCCTTGCTCTGACCGGGACGGGCAAGCCACAGACCAACAGCATCTGTGCAGGTAAATGGACCCAACCGCATCCTGGGTCCTTTGGTGGTTTTGATTTTGCTACAAAGCCCAGGGAGATACTGTCTGGCCCGCCGGCAAGGGATGCCTGCAGGGCAGGGATGGGGGGTGTGGCCAAGAGCTCGGGGGACAAATGAGCCACTGGTTCCGCTCAGCACCACTCCTGGGATCAGCCAGGCCCAGCTGCTGCCCGTCCGCTGCCCCACGACCCTGGCCGGCCCCAGACAGAGCCTGCGCTGTGGTGGGAGGTGGACAGAGTAGGGATGCGGTCCCTGAGCCGCACAATCTGAAGCCACAAGGATGTCACGGGGCAGGAAGGATCTTCTGTGACACTGGGGGAAGCTCCCTGACCCCCTTCTGAGACAGGAGAATGGGGGAGAGCAGCGGCCTTTTCAGAAGTTCTAGAAGCTGCCTCAATTGCTGTTGGATCCAAGTCATAGCCCGAGCGAGGGGGAGCAGGTGCGTCGGCCCAGGGTGAGAGGGCTGTGCACACCATGAGGCCGGGGGCCGCCCGCATGCACCCCATCAGAGCAGCAGGCTATGACCGGCCTCTGTCCATTCCCCCCCAGACGGGGCAGCGACACGGTGTCCCCGGAGGGCCTGGCTCGTCTCCTCCCTCCTGCCACACCCCACCAGCCTCATGCAGGCAGGTGCTCCTGGCTGGCCCACCAGGAGGCCTGGTCCAGGAGCCCCTCGGCTCCTCCCGCCTCCTAACCACTTAGGTTTGCTGGCCCTTGTCATACCTTCTCTTGTGTCCTCGGTGGAATCCCTTTTCCCTGACAATCTATCTCAAATGGCTCCTCCTCCGGGAAGCCTCCCCTGATCTCCACACTGGGAGTAAGCCCCCAAAGCCCAGGAGCTCTCCATGGGCCACCACTCTCTGTGCACACCTGGGCTGCCACAGACCTGTCCACCCCAGTGGCTGTGCCCCCTGGAGGTGAGCTGCATCTCCTCCGGCCCTCCAGGGCATTTCACACCATGCCTTGCCCGGGGCCAACAGGCACAAGGGTCCCTTTCCTGGGTGCATGGTACGGCGCCTGTGCCAGGACCGGGTAAGCGTCTCACCTGCGAGCTCGGCCCGTAAAGCCGAGGGGGTTTTGAGTGTCTTGGCCACGGTGGCTGAGGATGCCTCGGACTCCAGCTCCCGGTAGTAGATCCGGTATCCCTGAAGAAGGCCGTTCAGGCTCTCATCTCTTGGAGGCTGCAAATACAGCACGGTCAGCCCGCTGGCGGGGGCTGGCGACTTCAGCTTCAAGTTGAATCAGCCAGCTGCGCTGGAGGAAGTCACTAATTCAAACGTGTGGTCCTTGGTTGTTTACAGACAAAAGGGCAGGAACCACATTCATGAAGAGGGGCAAAGGGGACCCCCAGGTAGAGGATCAGGCTCTGAGAGCCCGGGTTTCCTGGTGCCGGTATGTGGGCACCGAGCATCTTATCCCATGTGCAGCCCGAATACTTGTAAGAGCCCCAGGCTGAGGCAGGGGACTCCGGCCCAGGTCGCAGGTGGGCGGGGAAGCTGCCCATTGCCTGGTGAAGCCGGAACTCTGGGGAGCTACGCATGGGGGCCAGTTCTGCGTCACCCACCGGCTGGCCCCACCCTGTCCCTGACGGCTACCCAGGCTCGTGGCAGCCTCACGGGGGGGCCCAGCGACTGCTCCGCATGCCAGGTCACCCCCACTGTGCCCTGACCCAGACCTAAGCCAGCACCCCCGCGGTCCCTCCAATGCCAGCTGGCGTACGAAGGGCCTGGGGTGGGGTAGGTGCTTCTTCGGCGTCTGGACACCCCGTGGGCCGTGAGTGGCAGTAGACGGGCCCTGAGTCTCCAAATTTAACCCACACCGGGTTGCGCACCGGGATGCCCAGCCCACATTCTCCCTCCCATCAGTTCCTGTTGATTAATGAATCTGGGGAGGGCCGCAGCAGCCAGAGTGCCGGCCTGGGGGGCCAGGGGCTCTGGGTCCCGTGTGTCCTCTGGAACACCCAGGAATTAAGGACAAGAACCGCTCAAGCTGTGGCCAGACAGATGCACAAAGGGCACGCCCAGGACCCCTGGCTGCAGTGGCGTCGTGAAGCCTGTCCAGGGACAGGGATGGACGCCCAATTCCCCGTGATGCCCACAAGGCCACTGTCCATGGGGCGCCACCAGCGCCTTCGTAAACGCTGTCCAGGTCCCACAGGAGAGGCCACAGCTTTGCTGTAGGAAAACCCCTTTGCTGTGGGTTGAACTGTGTCCTCCATAAAGATACGTTGGTGTCCTAACCCCCAGTACCTGTGGGGGCCACCTTATATGGACACAGGGTTTTGCAGACCTTGCAGTTATGAGGAGGTCACGCTGCGGTAGGGGGCCCCTCGTGCACTGACTGGTTTCTATTTTGGAGGACGATTTGGTTTTACTTATCAAGATTTTCAATGTACTTGCCTTTTAATCCAGCAATTACGCTTTTAGAAATCTACGCGCCTTAAATGTTTGCATATAGAGAGTCCTGAGTCCTGCAAATACAAGCTCAAACTACCAATCCCCCCCCAAACCCCAAAACAAAGTATCTACGGGTCTTTTCAATGACACGCAAAGACAACAGGACGACCTTCAAGCTTGAAGGTCAGGAACAGCACAGCTGCTTGCAGATGTAATGGCAAACTTTGGATGGATGAACACGAGCAAGGTATCATAATCGCTAATTCACACGGGGAGCCCGTGTTCCACGTTATCAGCTGCTGAAGATGAAGACAAAGCATATCCGGAGAAGCAATTCAGGATTCGGCAATCATTTGACAAATACTGAGGCAACGAGAGGATCCAAAGGTCCTTGGGGGAGCCCCTTGGACACAGCCCTGGGAGAGCTTCCCGTGAGCCCGGAAGCAGAGACGAGAGATGCGCTGCAATACCGTGACTTATGAGAAGAATATCTATTTAGTCATTCAGAGGAGCCCAATATGTTCCTCATACATGTGTCTTTGTCCAGAACAAATTAGTCGAACCTGAGGAGGGGGTCGTGGGAGCCCCCGATTTAAGCCAGTGGGTCAGAGGCACAGGGGACAACCTCTATTCGTGACTGGCGTCTGCAGTGGGGGGCCATCTTGGGGACTGAGCCCTTACGCCGTGGGATCTGAGGCCATCTCCTGGGAGAATCAAGCTGGATTCCCAGACCCCCTGCTGGTGTTGCTTGTTGGTGTGGGGAAGCCTCCACAGGCACACTGTGGAACCGGGGCCAGGAACACGTTTATGCATCTACCAGCTAGGTAGAACCAGAAGCCAGGAAGGAAGCTGACCCCTTGGCCCTGGATTTCTGGCCTTCACACATGTGCGAGAACACATTTCTATTGTTCTAATCACATGGCCTGAGCTAACTCGTGGTAGCAGCCCCAGGACATTAGCACATCCTTGCCCCCAGACGGTTGCTATGCAATTCTTACTGCCTGAACCCAGGGACCAGAGGGATGGTGTCCGTGCCCGTGCCTCCCCATGGATGTGGATCAAGAGGGGACTGTGTGCGTGTATGCTGCATGTGTGTGCACACACACACACATATGCACACACACGTCCATTCGTAAGGAGAGAAGGTGGTCGCGGCAATCCGGCCCCAGTTGAGAATTAAAATCCTAATTCCACAGTCACGCCCTTCACACACAGCTATTACCACATTCTAATAGAGAGCTTATTTAACTCTCTTTTTAAAGAAATAGAATGGATGGAAATGTTGGGAAAAATCGATGTGTAAGAATGAAAAAGAGACGTTGCTTCATCTCATCTAAATTTTACGGAAAGGGTATGGGAAGTGAACTCCCGCAAGGAGGGCTGAGTGAAATGCTCCCCAGATTGCAGTGTCTCTGTCCCTTGGGACGGCGGCTTGGTGCACGGGTGCGGCCGTGAGGGAGCGGAGGGCTCCGGGCCCCCGAGTTTCCCCTGCAGTGAGGACGGGTCACTGGGAAGGTCAGAGGAGCTGCTGCTAGTTCGTGTTTGCTCACACCGCGTGTGAAACGCATGGGAATGCTTCGGCCCACATCCAGCCTCCCCCACGGCACCTCCTGCACCCGGGAGCCTCGGGCCATCCTGGCCGAGTGTCCCCAGGCACTGTCCTTCGGTAGCAGCGAGGAGGGAGTGGCAGGGGTCTGGGGAGCGATGATGAGACACGCTGCGTTCCCCTTCCTGGGACCTGAGCTGACCGCAATCAGCGAGAGGGAAGAGGCGGCTGGGGCTATGTCCGTACCAGCCCAGCGGTGTCACCGCTGCTGGGTCACCCCCGCAGCCTCCCTCACAATCCGGGGGTGTGTTGGTGGCAGCCGCAGGCACAATCGGACACTCCCCATCCCCTGCAGGAAGGCTGCAAAGGTTCCAGGGCCTGACTCTGCCGATGCGCGGGCCTGAGACATGATTGCTCAAGGATGATTCACGTCTCGTGGAGAGAAAAGCCGGGGTTTAACTAACCACAGTTATCAACGAGCAGGAAGCTGAGGTTCGGGAAAATGAAAGTGTCCTTGCTGGGGACCAAATGGGGTTCCGCAACAGGCAGCAGACACCCCACCCACGGCATTTGTGTCCACGCACATCCTGGGGCTGGAGGACGGAGGGGAAGGGCCGAGGCCACGAATCCCGGGCTTGGGAACACTTCTGGTGAAGGAGGAGAGCGTGCTTTCGAGGTGCGAGGAAAAGAGGCCACGCCTACGCCTGGGAGGCACGGCTGCTACCTGTGACTGGGTCGGAACCGCCCCAGCGCTGCCTCTGGGCTCGGGGAGGGGCCCGGATGGCCACGTAACCTGGAGGCGGCCTCGTGAAGGCTGCCTCGTGAAGGCTGCGTGGGTCCCAGCCACAGGAAGGGCAGGCTCCACGGAGATTCTGGGGCCTGCCAGCACGGGATTCAGAATTGGGCTTAACCACACCTTCTATTCCTAGAGTTCGGAGGAAACCTATCCGTCATTCGTGAAAGACTCGGGACCTCCTGGGAGGTATCGGTAGGGCAGCTCCGTGTGACACACACAGAGTTCTACAAGCCGTGGGCTGTGTTTAGGCTCTGGATTCGAGTCCTGGCTCCTTGCAGTGTGGGCTTGCTGTGCTCATAGCGGGTGGAAATCTGGCTGGATGGGGTCTAGAGCCTCCTGTGAATCTGAACAGAAGGTTCTCTTTCAGCCACAGACCTGCCGTCCAGCCCTCGGTCCTGACCACACTGCACCTGCCATTTCTGACTCCACGCTGACTGGACGTAAGGCCAGGGCTGTGTCTTTTCATTGCCGTTTCCCTGCAGCACCTGTGACAGGCTCTGGTCGTGGCAGGTGCTCATTTAGGGCTTGTGGTTGTGCGCTCGATTTGCTGACGTCCAAGGTCACCCCATCTCTGGTTGGTTTCATCCTGGCCTGGCCATCGGTCCGGGAGACACTTGAGCACGGGAGGCCTTGGAAAGCCTGGCTCCAACGTGCCTTCCCTTGGCGCCCGGTGCTGAGTCCCAGGGGCTGTCACACCTCTGACCCTTTGCTCAGATGCCCATCTCTGTGGCCTTTACCTGGGGGCATTGGGGGGGGGAGCATTCATCCTGCAAAACACAGTCAGAGGCCCCCTCCCGCATCCCCTCCACTGTCTTCCCGTAACGCGTCCCAGGGCTCCGCCAGCGAACAGAAGCTCACCAAGGCCTGGAGTCCGGCTTGTCCACCTCTTGGGTGTTCAGAACCTACACAGGAGCTGGTCCCCCGCAGGGGATGGAGCCCGTGCGAGAGAAGGAACAAACCCCAACTGCGGCCTCTCCCCTCTGTCCAGGTGGCGGTCACGCTCCTCTTCGGAAGGCGCCTGTCCCAGCACCAAGTCTACCCTCTGCTGCGTCCAATGTGCACGATGTGATCTACTGCTAAGAAGTTTGTTTTACCAAAAAATGGCCTGAAAATCCACTTAGGGAAGTCTCCCGCCACCCGAGGGGAATGGCACTTGAGTGACAGACCGCATGAGCCACCGGAAGTTTCTGAGCAGCCAGCTTCAATGTTGTGACCAATTCAGAAAGGCCGGCGTCTATTATGAGCGGCACTCAGTGTGAACACAATACCGCCACTGTCTAGAACACACGCTCGAATCCTTGGATTTCAAATAGCGCTGGAACCCGTGAAAGGCAGGGATTGATTATCCTACCAGGAAAAATTAAACCTGACAAGTTTCCACGGAGGAGACGTTTAAGTGGGTCAGCAGCCTTGAAATTATAGGCGGTGTTCGCATTTTTAAACAAATTACTGGAAAAAAAGGGGCTTACAGGTGAAACATTTCATTTGGAATGCAAATCTATATTTAAACATAGTCTCTTTGTTCTGTTCGTGCTGATTTAGTAAATTACTCATAATTTTAATTATACTTCAACCGCCTGGCAGTGGACAGGCATTTATTTCTACAATACATCATACTGACCACCTCCTGCTCTGGGCTCCTTGCAATTAGTTTGTTCTACTGGGCTCTGAACGGGGACAGCTGACGGACACGCATGCCAAGTGCCTTTGGTACAGCCCTCTGCCATTCACAGAGCCGTCCAGCCACAGCCAGGGGGCTCGGAGCCCCCCGCGGGCTTGGGGGCCAGGACGGCGGAGGCTGACAGCCACCGCGTGGAGATGCTGGTCCGTCCCAAGCCTCTGAGCCGCCTTTATAGGAAAGGAGCTTACCTAGTTACTGGCAAGCCAGATGCCACATGTACAAAGAAAATCCTAAATTTCTGGTAAAATTTAGCACAACAGAGAAGACCAATCTTTGGGCTGATTAAGTTACTAGATGGCGGGACACAGAAGCTCTTGGGACCTTGAATTCCCACTTTGAATGTCTCCCGCCTCCCCGCAAAGGCCCTAACGGAAGTCAGGGGTGGGGGACCCAGCGGGCCTCGCATCAGAGACCTCGGAGGTCACCTCTGACCTCCTGCTTTTACAGAGGAAGAGTGGGGAGCCGCAGGGGCCTGTCAGGGTCATATTGCCCACTGGCAAACCGGGGTCCACGGCCCTAGAGCCAGTGGGGCCCCGAGACAAGCTCAGGGGACAAGGCCGCCCAGAGGCAGGGGTGGGAGGCAGCCCCCATCCTGTCCCCACGCTCTGGCGAGGCTGGGAACGACAGAACTCCAGGCAGCGAATCTCCATGTTCCAACTGGAAGACACCGGACGCTGTCCCTTGATCACCTTTAAGGCTTCCTTCACCTGCGAGACGTGTCACTCGGCAGTGGAGTGAAGGAGGGGCCCACGGCCACTCTGTCGATACCTGGAGATTGTGCACGCGGCTCGGAGCCCAGGCTATATAAGTCCTGCTCTCGTCCCTCCTGCAGCGGCCGTGGCAAGTCTGTTCGTTTGACCCGCATGGAATTTCCATGTGTGCTTCTCGCTCGGGGTCAATCTGCACGCGAGTGGAGCTAATAGCCACCGATGCACCGAGCTGCCCCACCAGGGAGACAGCGGGAACCTTCGGCGGTTAGGAGCCACCACCCGAGAGTTCCGGGAGCCCCTCACAGCTGGCGCAGGCACCCCAACCCTGTCTTCCCGCCCAGCACCCCCGCTCCGTTAGCGGCCCCAGGAGGCTGGGAGGGCTCGGGACTTCTCTCTCCCTTGCTCCTCGCTGGGCGCCAGCTCTAGCCCGGAGGGGTCTCCGGCAGGCTCGGTCCCGGCCTGCAAGGCCCGTGGAGGCGGTCCACATAGGACAGGTTCCCCGAGGGCCTCCTCCGGGTTTCCTGGCACACCCCCCCATGCCGTCTGCTCTCCCTCTGCAAGGGAGTCCCTGCCAGTCCTCCCCTCTTGCCAGCCTCTCCCCCGGCTGCGCACGGCCTCGGCCTCTCCAAGGTCACGTCCAGGCCACAGTGTGCTCTCAGTTCCAACATCACCTGGGCCCCTACATCTCCCGACCGCAAATCGTCCCCTCCCGCCCGCCGGGTCCGGATGTGACGTTGGCACTCTCCTGCACAATCTCATCAATGGGAGCAGCTCAGCTGCACAGATCCCTCCGTGGGCCACCAGCCGAGAGTGGCCACAGTGAGCACAGACCATGGCACCTGCTCCCACCTCCTACCCCACGACCCCGGCTCCAGGCACTGCCCTCCCCCGGAAGGCCACCCCATTCTGGCCTCGGGAACTTCCCTGGCTGCCCAGAGCTCCCACGACGTTCTCCCCGCTGCCCTTGGCCCCGCCCGCTGCTGTGCTGGCTCTGTCTGGCCCGGCTCCAGCCCGGATGCGGGACCCCACGCCCCGGCCTGGTCGAGCCCTCTCCACAGACCCCTGAGCACCCTCGCTGGGCTTGCCCTGGGCCGGACAGCCCTCCTTGCCAGTTCTCCCCCGTTATTTTTGTCTCCCATGCACGTTACTGTTGGCAAAAGTACCCAAATTGGCAATAAGGCCCAGAGAGGGCAGGGTGTCCTCTCGACGTCCTCTTACAGCGCTGTTCACCGCCCCCCCGCGTCACTCCGTTGTCTAGGATACGGTGCCTCGATGGGACTGTTCACTGAAGATTACCACCTGGCACGGAGGGAGGACGCACATAACCCCGTGGATATATTGTCCCCAGGCTGTGGTTTCACTGCCCTGTCCGATGCCACCAGGTCTGTGTACTGTGGGGGCCTCGCTGGGCCGTCCTTCCCCAGACGCCTGGAATGTCCAGTCGGGGTGCCCCGGGTGCCCCAGATGCCCTGTACCAGCCCCGCTGGCCCTCCCGGGGAGCTGTGCTCAGGCTCCTTCCCACAGTGTGGCTCAGGGGGTCCCCCCTGCCGCGGGCATGCCAACCACACGGAGTCCCGTGACCTGTCACCTCGGACACGGGGCCCGGCGTGCGGGTTCCAGCCTCGGATGCAGGTTCAGGAAACCCCCTGCCCTTCCCGGGCCTTACCCGCCACTGGATCAGAACAGAGGACGTGGTGTGCGGCGTCACGGAGACGAAACTGGGAGGCTCTCCCGGGACTGGAATTCAAGAAAGGAGAGAGCGCGGATTAGCTGGTTCTGCTGGCTCTTGGCGGCGTTCCGGACCCAGCTCCCTCCTGGTTCTGGCGAGGAGGCAGGGCCAGGGACCGGCTGGTGTGGAGGGACCGGGGCGGCTGGGGAAGCCGGCAAGCCAACATCCCTGCCTCAGCCACCCTCCCTTCCCTGTGGATGCCCTTCTCCGCCTGCGGAGCCCGTTCCCACCCGGATCAAAGGGACCGGATCCTGATGGAGGTGACAAGATAATGTCCTGCCTTTGTCCCTCCCGCCCCCAGCAGACCCACAGGACATACAGGACACGCAGGACACATAACGGCGCCTGGCTCTCTTTGGGAACGCCGCCTGGGGAGCCTCCCTGCTGTCCCCATCTTCTCAGGGTCCCCCCCTGCAGGAGGGGATCGTTTGTTGGAGGTACGTAGGCCAGAGAGGCTCTGAGCGGGACAAAGGGCCACGCGAGGCCCGCGTGCCCTTGTTTCAGACCCTGAGGGAGGGGGCCTGACTTCTGGGGCGGAGGGTCGGCCACCGTGTTCGGGGCAGCGGCGGTGGCGGCTTGGCTCTGCTCTCTGGAGGGATACGGTCAGTTTGGCTCTGCCCGTGGCCGTGGCCGTGCCCTGCACGCTGGGACCTACAGTCCTGCCCCACCTGTCCTGTCCCGCGCGCCTCCTCAGACACCCCTTCCCTCCCTCTGCTCCCACCGAACCCGGGTGGTCCCGGCCGGCATGCTGGGTTGGCCGTCTCACGGCTGCCCGCTGGACGGTCCTGAGACCGTGTAGCGAATGCTCACCAAGAGTCACTGAGCGGAGCGACAGGCTGTGGTCCCCACCCCGCACCCACCTGACTGAGACTCAGCCCCTCCGTCACCTGCTCTATGACTCTCCTCCGCACCTGCCGGGGCACCCAGCACCTGGGACACGCCGGCGTCAGCCTCACCTGCGGCCCCCCCCTGCTTTCTGGGGAGCCCTCTACCCCGTGCTCTCCGGCCTCCTGCTGGCCTGAGGTCCACGCTGGACCCTTACCCAGCTTTCCGGGTCACACTGGATTGCGGGGGTCTCACCATCCCAACCGCCACAACGAGGAAATGTTTGTCAGCAAACCATCCACACGTTGGAAGCCCCCCCACCCCAGCCCAGGGCTCCCCAAGGCCTGGGGTCTGACGGTCCCAGCAGATCTGTCGTTCTGGAGACAATACTGCGCAAACACAATGCAGCCAACGCAAAAAGGACTACAGATCTTGGAAGACGAAGATGACAGGATAGGTGCGTCGAAAGGAAGGATTTCAATATCAAAGGACTCAGACAGGCCTCTGGGGACCTGGACAGCCCCCGAATGCTTTCTTTTCACAACAGGCCAGTGCAGCGGGAGCCTGAGTCATGTAAGGGCAAAAACGGAGTCTGTGGTGTCCTTCTCACCGGCCTGCGATTTCCTCAAAGACGCGCCAATAAAATCCGCTTGCTGCGTTTCCCTCTTCCTTCTAAGAATTAGAGCTTGCTCCCCAATAGAACCCCAGCTGTGTTAAATGTAGGATGAGACGACCACGGCTTCTCGAGGGGCCTGTCCCGGCGGCGGCGGCGGGCGCCCTGGGTGTGCAGCATCTCCGCGTGAGGCCGAGAAGCTGGAAGGGTCCCCCTGAACCCCTCCGCTGGTCCCCGGCTCGCTGGGGGCCTCATGCTGGTGAAGCCAGGCTCCCGGGTTAGAAAGGAGGAAGACGGCATCGTGGGGAGTGAGTCCCCAGCGCTGCTGGGGGAGCTGAGGGCTCAGGCTCGCAGCCTGGGATCTGAACCCCGGCATTTGTGAGGCAAGAGCGATGTGCCCCCGACCCCCAGCGGGCCAGGCAGGACCGGCGCCCGAACTCACAAGGGACCTTCGGGCCTGCTCTGAGGTGGGGGGGGGGACGGGTAAGAACCACCTGGAGCCTCCAGGCGATCTCAGCCCCCTCACTTCCTTGTGCTTCCGCCAATGGGCAAGACTGCCGAGCGGTTCGTGAATGAGAAGAATGGGGAAACCTCTCAAAACCCAGCTACCCTTCCACATTTATTTTTAATGACCCTATAAATTATTCAATTTCTAGGATGCTAATGGATCGTAGGGATTTGGAAGCCAATCAAAGGAACCTCGGTTCCACTCGCAAGTCCTTGAAGTTGGCTTCACGGCCGCAGGCAGGCCGGAGCTCCGAGCCGTGTGCTGCTAATTGAATCCTCCCACTCGCCAGCCACCGCCCTCCCTCCCCTGGGCGACCCCTCCCGGCCCGGGATGAAAGCGGAGGTTCTCTCCCTGGGAGCCCCTGTCTCAGCGCCCAGAGGCGGCAGCCGGGCAGGGGCCCGTGTCTGCACACCCGCCTGGGTCCCAGCTGGCTCACCGTCCTGCAGCGTGGTCACCGCGTCCGTCTCTGCGCTGAAGTCACTGTCCCCGATGTCATTGGTGGCTTTCAGGCGCAGCTTGTAGGAAGTGAAGGGCCTCAGCCTGAAACACAGACGAGCTGTGAGGGCCTGAGCCGTTCTCCGTCCTGCCCCACCTCTGCCCGCAGGGAGCGGGCAGCCTGGAGGAAGAGGCCCTTGCTCGGGGACCAGGAATTGGGCAGCCGGCACTGTCCTCCCCACCTGCCCCCGGGGACGGAGGGGCGTGCGGAAGGTCCTGGCCCCAGTGGTGGTTTTACTCGGGGCTCTTCCTGTAATTAGAGCCTCTCCCGCAAAGCCAAGCACCGCTCGCTGAGGTACGCGAGAATTTCTCAGGAGGAGCTACTACCGCAGGCCTCACACGATTCAGAGTGTGGAACAAGGGCCCGCCTCGCCACTTGCTCGCCCGCCCACAAGCACGCCTTCGTGGAGGCCCGCCTGTCCCTGGTCCCCGCCTGTCCCTCGTCCTCGCCTGTCCCTGGTCCCCAGCCGGGCACTGCTGTCCCCCCGCAGCAGCTCTGTGGAGTGGACTCATTGTGATTCCCATTGCAGGGATGAGAAAACTGAGGCCCGGCCCCACGAAGTCCCTTGCCCCTGGCTTGGCTAGGACTGGAAGAAGATCCTGTCTTGAGGCCGCCTGTAAGACTGACGTAATGTCACCTGTCCGTGGGGAGACGCCCCCACCCGCCTGCTGACGGGGATTTGAGCGGCCCTAGTGGTCCGGGCGCATGGCTCGCGGCCGTCGCTCAGGCCTGCCTGCCTCCCTCCATCGACTCTATCTGTGTGGATGGTCCACGCGGACTCCGGACAGACTTCTAAACAGATGAGCTGTGGTCTCCCTCGGGTCCCTGGCTGGCCGGCTCCTCCGGCCGTCCTTGCCGTGCCTCCGGAGGAGCTGGTGAGGAGACCCCCGCCCCTGCCCCGCAGACCGCCGCTCCGGCAAGGCTCGGCCCGTGTCCGTCCCCCAGACCGGGAGAGCAGAGGCGGCTCCGGACTCCGCCTGCTCCCTCAGCTACCGGTGGGCTCGCCCTCACCGCCTCCAGGCCGGGCCCCCGTCCCCCCTCCCAGGCCAACCTGGAAACTCGTGGGTTTCAAACCGAGCACCGTGGAACCCCGGAGGCTCTGAGGGGTCCTCTAGGAGACCAGGGGGCTCCCATACCCCCCGACTCAGCCAACGGCAGCCCCACTTCCACCTGGTTTGCAAGTATGGTCTGGGGACTCCTTGGCCTAGAGGAAGGATTCTGCGTTTTCAAAGACTGATGACC
>CM052890.1:2349145-2390977 GCA_028534135.1 Potos flavus | reverse complement strand
GGTATTACACCGAAAGAAAATGTTCTTTGTGAAGATGTAATGCCACCTTTTACTCTCTGAATTAGTCATTCTTAGTCTTTTACTCCCCGAGCTTATGAACATTATCAAACCCAACATCTGCTGATAACTGGAAATTTCATCTTGGTCAATGATCTTACGGGAAGTTATAACGTCTCTAACGGCTTGGGATTGCGCTACCCTTTGTTACGGCCAAGGATTTACTGCCTGGATAGGTTTCAGGATCAAGAAGCGAAAGGTTACACGGTGTGTTAAGTGCTTGATTAGTGAGCCTTGCCACTCCTGGGTCCCGGGAGGGGGAAGCAGAGGACTTTCCCGGGACGGCTGCTCTCTTTACACACGCACGTTAATAGCCCCAGGCGGTCGTGGAGTTTGTGTGGAAAAGCCCCAGCCCTCGGCTGCCTGTGGATCTTGGTATTGAGCCCAGTGGAAAAGCGAGCCATTGCAGCGGGCGCCGATGCCGGAGCACTGCTGGGCCAGCAGCGGGGACACACGGGCAATAGCACTCAGCCACGCATCTTGCTCCTAAGGTTCGATGGACTGTGTTTGCCCCTTGGAAATGTCTCAGTTACATGCATGGAACTGGGTTTTGCTCTTCAGGCTGAAGCCACCTGTTGGCGTTGCTTAGCCTTCCTCCTGGAGCGGCTTCTCCCCTGCTGCTCTCACCTGTAATGAGTGTAGGGTGTGAGGTTTGGGATCTCCAGCATCTGGGCGTCAGGCTCATTCTCTTCCTCGAAGAGGCTGACCCACTCCTCCTCCTCACCGATGGCTCCAACCTGTGGGAAAGACGATGCTCAGATGGGGTGGATGAACTGGGGCACGGAGGCTGCCGCGTAAGGAGGTGTGCGTGCGGCTGCCTGGTGTGTGTCAGGCGGGGCAAAGCTACGCGTGTCCCCCACATGGGCAGGTAACTGGATCTTGCACACACGCCCTCAACTAAGCCCTGGAGATACGGCTCCTGCTATTCCCGCCAAGGTCAGGACCCGCAGGATGAAATCTCTGGGAACAAACCTCCCAGGGCTGACCCACCGTGGGAGAGGACCTCCCCTGCCATCCTGTCCTTCCTCCTGGTTGACAGGCGAGGACTCAAAGAGAGGCCCAGAGAGAAGACCTGGCCAGGATCTCACTTAGGGTCCAGAGCCATTTCCACCACACACTGACCAAGGGGACTCAGTCTCTCCCTGTTCCCACCGTGCCCATTTCTGCCCCAAACGCACACCCAAGAACCAGCGCCGGCCTTGCACGGAGGACTGGCCGCTGCCCTGGGAGCCAGACCAGCGGGCCAAGCCAAGAGAGCCATGAGGGAGACGACATGACTTCGCCCCAGCCGGGAAAGCCCTAACTCTCCCGCGCATCCCTGTGCCAGGCACACCTGGCCTTGTGCAGGCCACGTGGCTCTGGGGGACCCGGCGGGCGCGGGTGGAGGGAAGGCTGGGAGCACAGAGGGGGTTTCAGGCCAAACGAGCAGGGGTGAGGTGAGTCGGCCCAGGCCACTTTGCTTGTAATGCTCCGTAAATGTGTCAGATGACAGTGCAGAGATGTGCTCGTTAAGCTTGCGGAGAGACCATTCGGCAAGCGGCCAGGTGGCTGGAGGACGGCACAAGAATTTAAAGTCTCGGAAAGCTGGAGAAAGGTCTAGGAGGGCGTGGAGGAGGCTTCTCTCTCTCCCTCTCTCTCTGCTTGTGCTCTGTCAAATAAATAAATAAAATCTAAAAAAAAAAAAAAGTGGCAAAATGTGGGGTGACTGGCCAGGAACATTTGGTGGAGAAAGACCTGGAGATCAGAGCCGATGAGCAGCCGAGAGTCAGCAAAGCAGCGAGGCAGTTGAAGGGGCAGTGAAATCAGAAGATGAAGCAGTTTCCACAGCTGGAGGGGAGAGGGCGGCCAGCCTCCCCCAGTCCTCAGTCCTGGGACCCCCACCTGAGCCTGCAGACCCTCATTTCAGAGACACAGAAATGAAAGAGGGAGAAAACAGATGTAGATCGAGGCTCGATCCAGGGGGCACGGAAGCCTTGTGCTGGAGAACGGGAGGGCCCAGGCCACCCTGGGCGGGACGAGCTGTAGCCCAGACAGCACTGCGTGCCCCCTCAAGGCCCACGGCGGCCACCTGCCTCCTCCACCGTGCCCGGGAAATGGGAAGACCGGCCAGCGCTGACCACGCCCAGGTCCGAGCCGCGCTGCTGGGCAAACGGAGCTGAGCCTCCCCGTGGGTGTGACGTCAGGGCAGCGCTCGAGTGTCCACGCGGGAGCCCTGCATGCGGCTCAGTGTCCAGCCCGCAGGACACGCAGCGGGCGTCTGTGGGATGAAGGGTGGAGAGCGGGTCTCGGCTCCGCTCCGCTCACAGACACCTTCCAAGCCCAGCAGCGGGGAGGGGAGGCGGGGAGGCAAGGAGGGCGGGAGGGCTGGGCCCACGTTCTCTGCTCAGTTAGTGCGCTCTAGATGTTAACAAGATTCATGAAGGCCTTACAGCCAAGATGCTAACAACCCAGCTGCCCCGCACTGAGTGCCGGGCCCCACAGACGGGGCCTCACGGGAGGGTCTGGTGGTTTCTGAGTCCCAGGTGACAGGGAGCTCCTCTCAGCGAAAGGGATCCCTGGGAGACTGAACCAGAGGACCGGTACTCGTTCTCTGAACACAAGTTTGGGGGGAAAGAAAAGGAAAAAGGAAAAAGGAAGAAGAGCCGACTTCAGTTTCAGGGCAATCGGTTCAAGAGTTTTTCTTTACCGCTGGATCCCAGGCCAAGAGGCCGCGGAGGGCGCGGGCGAGCGGGGCGCTCACGGCACCGAAGGACGGAGGTGAGCACCGGCCACGGGCACCTGCTCACGGCCATCGGGCACCGCGGCACTCGTGCTGCCTGGTGCCTTTGTGTCCTTACGTGTCTGTGTGCATGTGGGGGAAACCTGCACGCTAGGTGCCGCTTTTTGGCCCAACCATGGGGCTCCCTTGTGCTTCTGCAAAGCCACTCCCGTCCCCTCGTCTCTCCAGGTGCCCCAGCCCCACCCCTCCAACTATGGATGCTTTGTTTGAGCTCCCAGCGCAGAGGAATGCCTCCAGGCTAAGATACAGCAGGGCTGGTGGTGGCAGGCCCTTGGCTTTGAACCCTGGCCTGCTGGCATTCCGCCTGCCTGGTTGCCTCCCTGGCCTGGAAGCATCCATCTGCCAGCCAGGTGGCTGCCCTGACCCCGTGGCCGCCCAGCCTGCCCCCGGCCACGCAGCCACCGTGGCTGACGGGGCTCGGCACACGGCCTCAGCGGGGTCGGCAGCGGTCAGCCGCACTGGGTCCCAAGCCTGTTCCGTCCACGTGCCTGCGAAGACGGGTGGAGAACTGGCAAGACCTCCTTCCCGGGCCAGCGGCAGGGCATCCGTGGGTGAAGGGAGGGCAGGGTGAAGCAGCGGGCCGCCGCGGGCTTGTGTGGGTCTCGGGCAAGGCTGGCCCGCAGCTCCGCCGCCAGGACGTGGGGCGGGGGGCGCCACCCGGGGGCATGAGGACTCCTACTTGGCCTCACTGGGGAAGGAGGTCCCCCGCTGGAGGGCTGCCGAGCGGGGAGGGCTCTCCTTCCGGAGCGCGGGGGCCCTGCAGCCGTGCTCACCTCTGCCAGCCCCACCGCGCCTTCTGAGAAGGTGGCCGCTGGCCGAGGGCAGGGCTGCTGTTTCGCCTCCAGCTGTAGGGCTGGCACGGATAGGTGGGGAACCCCAAGGTCACACTTCCTGCCTTCTCACGGAGTGCTCTGTCTCCTTGTGTAAAAAACCTGGATTTGAACGTGTGCCAAATGAGCGGTGAGCCCAGGTGGGCTCCGCACGGCTCCCTGGCTCTTCCTGCCACTTCTCCCTGCAAAGCCAGTCTGTCATTCCGGGGAGGCATCACTCAGCCTCAAACACCTGCACCCCTCAAACGCTCTGCCCGCTCCCTGAAGTGCGCCTCCCCCTCCCGCTCCTGTCCTGGCGGCTGGTGAGTGCCTCCGGGATCTGCGGGGCCTCGGGGCCTCTGGGAAGCTTCCTGAACCATGAGTCTCCCTCCCCCGGCTGCTAACTCTGCGCTGTCAGGGCATCTTCTGAGTCCCTGACACACAGCGCTCCTCCCGCCTGTCACATCCCCTTAAAGATAGGACTCTCCTACGAACCCACAGCGCGCGTCAAAGATTCCTTCTGCTCTCAGATGAGGGACCCAGCAAGGGACCAGAACTGGTTCAGACAGTACCAGAGTCAAAGTACGCGGGGTCTGCGAGTGAGGACGCTGTGACAAGGCGGCCCAGTCAGAAGTAAAGCCAGCTGCAAGAGCACGGTGACCATAGCCTCTGGGCGTGCGGCTTTCCATATTCCCTAAGGTCGCGTCAAACCTCACAGAGCCCAGCCGAATCATAAACAGTAAGACGAACAGTTACCGTCCTTAAGACAGAGGAGCCGTAGGCGGGAGTCAGCGCACTACGGTCTGAGGGCCGAATCTGGCCCACCTCCTGTTGTAAATAAAGTTTTATTGGAACACGGGCACACTCGTTGGTTTGTGCACCACCCGCCAACAGCTACGTCCATGCTCCCACGGCAGAGCCGTGTGGTCGCAGCAGAGACCGTCGGCCCGAAGGCCTGAGGATTAACTGCCTCGCTCTTTGCAGGAAAAGTTCGCCAGGCCCTGGTCCAGCGTTTCACCCACAGCACATGCAGCGCCCCCTCTGCCTCGCTTCCGAGCTGTCTTGCCACGTGTGTTCTCCCTTTGTCTGCGTGAGAACCCCCAGGCAGGTTCAGGGTCTTACTCCTCTCCGTACCCCCGGCATCTTCCCCGGGGTCCGGTCCAGGCTGTTGGCTCCATACGTGAAGGAATATGCAGTGAACACGTGCATGGCTTCCAAAATCGGTATGAAAATGGGTTGTCTTGCACTGAGCTCCAAAAGCAGATGATTACCGAAAATGTAATTTTACTTACGGCCCTCTGGGGGGGGGATGGGGTGCTTACGTTTCTACAATAAAAGGTTTACATTGTGATCTAAAGAGACCAGAAGTCTTTTTAGTGAGAAACAGAAGTCTTTTTAACACGTGCTGGGCTCCTCCGGCTCTCTAATTAGATTTCAAAACCATCATGACGGAGTGTTCTAGAAGTAACTGGCGGTTCACTAACGATGCACTAGACGTATGGTGTGGCAGAGCTCTTTGAAGATGAAACATATCAGAGCTCCATGGGGAAGCTGGGATTTTGAGGGGTTTTTTCTTCTGCTGCTTCTTTTAAAGCTAACAAACAGCACTTAACAATACTTAATACAAAAGCAGAAATGCCACACATTTCAAATGCCACGCATCAGGGGGTGGTCGTTAGGACCCATTAGGGAGCTGCTGTCGTTCTTAAAGCCCCAGGACTTGCTGCCCTGCCACGTTCCTCAGAGGGCTCCGACGGCCCGTCTGCCTCCACGTCTGGTTGAGAGGCTGGGCTCCTCTGGACACAGGTGCTTGTTTAACACCTGGGGGGGGTCCTAGACCAGCCCCCCGCCCTTGCCAAGTGGGTTTTTCCACCAGAGCTGGACTTGTCTGTCCTGGGAAAGACTCGCTGTCAGCGGGGCCTCCGAGGGGTCACGGGGAGGCCGGCCTTCCCCGGGCAGGACCTCCAACACCCCGCCAAGGCCCCGGTGGCCACGAGGTGACAGACTACTCAGAGGACGGTCGTTAACCTCATGTCATGAGCGGTACAGCAGACGGAGAGGGAGCACGGGAACCCGCGTCTGGGCTGGGAGAGGAGGGAGGACAGAGCCGGGCGGGCGGGAGGACGCGGCGGGCGGACACAGCTCTTTCACCCAGAGCTGGGAGAGGGAAAAAAGACTCTCCAAGAACTCATTCCATGGAACCCTGCCAAGCCAAGTGCATCCTGCTGGCTGAAACTCTGGCGTCAGCAGGAAAACCTGCGAGTCAAGCAACTTGCACAGTTCCCGAGTCCCCGCTTGTTCTGAGCGCCGTCCCCAGCGCCCCCGCCAAATGAAGCCCCCAGTGAGGACGGGGGACAGACGGGGCCCTCTCTGCACGGTGCCGCTGGGAGGCCAAGCACAACCAGGAAGGGGCTCAGGCCCGAGCGAGGCCCAAGGCCAGTTCTCCAAAAGTCCGCACAGTCTGCAGCCCCGACGAGTCGGTGGGGGATCGTCCGTACACTTGACCGAGGAGGGCTCATGCTTTGCAACAACCCGAGCCATGTTCCCCAGCCCTCCCTCCCGTTCGCAGCTGGGCCTACTGGTTATTTACTTATTCTTTCCTAATTCTTTAACATCCTCCCCATCTTCAGACGCAGGAGGATTGGGAAATGACTGTTGGGTCTTCTACCATGTGGGGCGTCAAGAACCTCGGCTTCTCCTGGCCTCCTCTGACCTTCCAGCTGTCTCCTCTCCTTTGCCTCTAGTGACCCCAAAACGAAATCTCCCTGCGGGTCTGTCCTGGCTGTCCTCCTCTGTCTCCCTCAGCATCACTCTCTCTCTCCTTCCTCCTGGTGTTCGGTGTCCCTCCTCGGATGGCTCGGACCCTCGTGTGGGGCCTTCACTCCCACGGACCGCCAGGCTGACTAGGTAAGTTCTAGCCATCTCTGAGCGAGTGCCTCGGACCCCACAGGCCTGCAACGGCCCCTGTTCTCTCGCCGCCAGGACACACCCCTGCCCCGGCTCCTGCCAGCTGGCCGCGACACCGCGGCCCTCTGTCATCGAGGATGGCAAACCTGGAGCCCCGTCCTGGTCCCCCTGTTCTGTGCCAGGCTGGTGTCCCCCCACCGCCTCTCACGGCGGCTTGACTCCGGTGATGGGACCCTGATTCAGAAGCGCCTGACCTGTTGCTTGAATGATTCTGATAGTCTCGCCCAGCACATTAAACACAGAAGTGAGCACTTGCTTGTAGGAGACCGAAGGTTCAGGGCCACCGACCGCTCGCTGTAGGATCCACAGGGCAGCTGCCGGCCTGGTGAGCTGCCTCCCTCACCGGCCCTGACCTGCACCTCCGGGCACGAGCCCCTTCCCCGCTAGTCACCCTGCATAGCACCCGTGGCCGTGTCCCTCAGGCACAGGCCCCAGAATGCTGTGAGCCTCGGCTGCTGTGGCCATAAAGGCGGATGGGGCATGGGGGAGCCCCAAGGTCATCCCTGCCGCCCCGCACTCCGGGCTGTCCCCGGCCTCCCCAGTTCTCCCTGTCTCACCTCCCCTGGGTTCTCCAGGTCTTCCCCACTTTATACATCATCCCCCAAAGCATCCCCATCCGAAATACCCTTCTAGGGACAGTTTTCCCATGAAGTGTTCCCCTCCCGTGAAGAGGTTTCTCCCACAGGCCCTCTGTGCACCCCTGACAGTCCCTGTCCGGGAGCCCGGGTTGAGAGCACGGCTGCCTTGAGGCTGGGGGCTCCTTCCTCCTGCAGTGTCCCAGCCGCCGTGGGGACACTGCGTCCCCAGCACCTGCCCCTGCTTATGTCTGAAGTGCAGGTGGCCTCCTCTGCATCTGTCCCTTCTCTCCCAACACACCCAACGCCTCTTGAGGACAAACAGGAACGCCCACACCTCCCTGGGCTGCTTCCCAAGATGCCGAAACGCCAGCAAGGACCGGGGCCCCGTTGTGCTCGGAGTGGGGCCCGAGGGGAGGGGCGGGGCCGGCCGGGGCCGGGAGAAGCGCCTGCTACCTGCTGCCTGCTCTGTGATGCCGGGACCTCGGCCTTGCCTGCCAAGTGGGGACAGTGATGACGGACCCCAAACGTCAGCGGGAGACTCGGACGGGACGGGGTGTGAAGGGCAGGGGACGCCCTGACACATGGCACCGTGCTCGGACACCTGGGGGTGCTCTCCCATGGGCACTTTTACACAGAAACTGATCGGGCCGTTCCTACCAGGTCCAGCTTGCCTTCCTGTGTCCCGTCCCGCCTGCTCGCACGCCCTCCACGGCCGCTCCGCCTTCCCCACAGGTACACCGGCCATGCTGCCGGTCTCCGTATCTGACCCCTGACATCCGGGGCTCTGCTGACCCAGGAGGAGCTCAGCCCACGGCTCGCCTGGGATGCACCTTGCGAATGCAGACTGCCGACCCGGAGCCCGCACCGTAACCCTCTGCCGCAGGGCTCTCGAGCTTCGGGCCACCACCCCCCATCCAATCCCCCAGGGCCAGGGACCAAAGAGCCATTAGGCTCTAGAGCCACCGCAATTACTCAAACTAGCCATCCCGAGCCTGGTCACCCCGCCTCGCCCCCTCCTTCCTGGGGAAACCGCGAGAAGGCTCTCGCCCACAGTGCCGCCTCCCTCTGCCTCCTGAGCGACCCTGCTGCCTCCCCGCGTGAAATCCCGTGCGCCCTCCTCTGCGAACGGTGAGTACGACTGTATTTTCGGTGCATCATCTCCTGACCTGTTGGCCTCACCCCGCCCGAATAAAAACAGAGTTTCGGTTCTAAAACAAGAGAAGCCACGCGACTTCCCGACTCCGCCTTTCATGCCGCTGTGCTCCCGGCTCGCACGCCCTCCTCCCCGGCCGAGCCCTGCTCACTCTGCCATGCCCCGCGGCAACCTCGTCTCCGTGGGAGCCTTCCTTGGCCGCTCCGGCCAGGCCCTCACTTGCTTTCGGGTTCCCTCCTGGCGGCAGGTGTCATCTGCGTCGTCCAGATTACAGGTCAGCCGTCCCTGCCACGTCCCCCAGGCTGGGGAGACGTGGAGGCTCTGGAGCTCTTTATAATCTGGCGCTGGGCACGAGACCCCAAACCTGAAGCGCCGCGGGTACTTAAGACATGTTTGCTGGGTGAACGGGTGACTGAACCCAGCAAATACAAAACCCGATGACCGGAAGAATGAAACTCGGGTGAACCTAAAACTCCACCACGAGAATGAGGATGAAAGATTCTGAGCGGTCCTCAGAAAGAATAGGAAATTATTTCTCTCATGACACTTAATTCGGTTGGACAGTTGTGACTTAGCTATACGTCGACCTCCATTTCCTGAAAATGACACTTGTGGTAAAATGTTTCCCTCGGACTGGCCTGGATCGTCCCTTGCGCTACGGTATTTTCGGCTCTGCGGTACTTTTACAAGTCCCGTAACAGGACCTCGAAGCATCTGATAGACTACTGAAGAAGAAGGCCAGTTCAAACCGTTCCTCTTGTGTGGATTTCCCACGCTGGCCAAGAACTAGAAGACGAGCCATTGTCAGGGTGCTGTTACAGACAATCAAGCCGCCGCTAAACATCTTGAAATACCCGCGCGTGCACATTGCCGCCGCCTCTCGCTGCGGCGCCCCGACGCTTAGGCAGAGGTGCTGTCCCTCTTACCCACGTGACTGAGTCATCGCTGAAGGAGCCACAGAGCCGGTGACAGCCCTCCTTCGCATACTCGACAGGCTGTTCAGAAAGAATGTCACTCTTTTTCTTCCGATTATGACAAAGCGATTCAACCACAGCCAGAGTTTATGACAGCTGAGACGCTGACAGATCCTGATGAAGAGGTCCGCCGACGGCCCTGACCTCCATGCGCGATGAGGGAGAGGGGAGACGGAACGAGTGATCAGAAGTCCCCACCTGCAGATCTCCAAGTGATGAGGCAAAAAACAGCTGGCCTCTGTCACTGCCGGAGACAGAACACACCGGAAAGCCTTTCAGTCAGAGGTGATAGGAGCAGGGGGGGCAAATAAATAAGGAAAGAAAACGCTTCGAAAGCATGGGAAACGCTGTCCCTGGAGTTTGTGCCATGACCCACACCCCCAAGAGGCACAGGCTTCTCGGGGCACCCTCCTTCCATGTTGCAGGCCCCGTTCTGGCCAGAGGGGGCGCCCGGCACAGGCCAGACGAGGTGCCGGTCCCACCAGGCTCAGGTCCCCAGAAGACTCTGTAAGCAGTGGAGAAGAGCGTTTCCGCGACGACGAGGAGCAGCAAGCGAGGCTCCCGGCCCTCCTGGCTGCTCAGCTGCCTGAGCAGGTGCGACGTCCGCGAGCTGGGGCCCCGGGCTGGCCCGCGCCCTCCAGGCCAGGTGAAGCCTCCGGGGACGCCCCCTGCCATTCACGGCCCTGGACTTCCAGGGAGAGCCGGACCTGACCTTTTTCAAGCTGTGCGATCTGGGTTCTGCGTGAGTGAGTTAGAAGTGCCGCCAGCTTGAGTCTCAGCGGACATTCTGGGCGCGCGAGCCGGGCTGGCGTCCAGCCCCGGGAGCCTGGGCCTCTTCCCAAGGGGCACGGCCTCCCGTCACGAGGGTCTCAGCCATCCTCGGCCCTCTGACCCGGAGCAGCTCCTGCCCTGAGCTGGCCTGACTTTCCAGGTGTTTCCGGGTGCGGCCCTGCAGCCTCCCCAGGAATGCAGCCTTTCCTCAAATGCTTGCCTTAACCTTATTTTTATTATGAGCTTCCGCTTATTAAATGCTTGATATGTGTGAGTCCCACGCTAGAGCTTTCAATGCCCCGTTCTTCCCACCGCATGTCCTGGTGTGTGTGGTCTTCACCCTCTGCCAGCTGGCCGGCGCCCACAGACCCTCCCACACCCAGCGGCCTCGAGGCTAGCTCCGCACAAACGTGCCCAGGGTCCCACTTTTACGCGCTGTGCTTTGCTGGTCGGCCTGTCCCTTTCCAGCCTTGCCTGGGGCTGAACGAACCCCAGGGGCCCTCACTGGTCCTGCCCATCCTGCAAAGGTCAAGGGCAAAGCTTCTGCTATGAGTATCTTATTGCAAGAAACCTCAGATCTCTCAGCCTCCACATTTCCAAATCTGCTCTTTAACACTGATGGATTCTTAGAGGGGAAGAAGTCACCGAAAACAGTATACAGGCAAGTGGACGGTCCCGAGCAACAGTTTAGGGGAGCCGACTGTGCACACCTCCTACTTTCAAATGCCAGGTCTTCTTAACTTCAGCCTCTTCCGAGGCTGTTTGCTTGCAGCCGTAAGGCTGGGACGTGAGTGCCTCCCTATCCGTCAGAGGCTGCTTTTCCCCGAGGCTCCAGGTTGGCCCAGGACGAGCACAGCTAGGACTGGGCCACGGGGAGTGGATGAAAGTGCAGAACGGAGGCAAATCCAGCTGCAGGAAGTGGAGGAGGAAAGCCACGGTTCTAGAAGTCTCGAGCGGCACACTTGGCCTTAAAGCCCTGGGAACCTGGGCATGAAGGAAACACACAGTCTGGGTTTCTACCTGGGAGAAGAGAGCGGAGATGTGCTGGTCCACCTGGACATCTTCCCCACGGCTCTCCGCTGGGAGAAGTTAACTGCGAAGGCCCATGGCCCAGGCAGGTGAGGGGACAGGTGGGCACCCAGTGCTCGGGAAAGCAAACAAAGCCCGGCCGGCCGTTCATCAGCCCATGATCCAGTCCCTTGGTGGGAAGTGCCCTGGGAAACAGAAGGTTGCTCGCACCGCCACTTCTTCCAGGAACGCTGTGGACACGGGGGCCACCCGGGGCACCTGTGATGCCCCACCGGCCCTGCCCCCGCTGCTCTGTAGTCACCGAGGCTGCAGTCAGCAGACCGCTGCTCTATTTTATTAGCCCATAACACTCTCTGAAACACGTCCTTTTAAGAAAATGGTACTATTATGCACAAACAAGCAGTAAGTGGGCTTTTCTTCCTCTTCCCGTTTTCAGAAGGGGAGCAGTTTTATGTGTACCGCTAGCACCTTCATGACAGGAAGCCCGCTCGAAGCAGCCTCTGGAGAAGACTAGAGGTCATGTCGGCTGTTAGAGCACAGCGAATGGCTGCAGACGGCAGGGGTTTACGGAGGGACCGAAAAGGCAAACAGGAGCGGCAAATGAAAACATAAAACATTTGCATTCTCCCCGTCTATGTGCACCATAAAAATGCGGGAAGATAGGTTTTGCTCACCTACAGTCAGAGATTACTGATTAAACAAAGCATTACTGAGCCAGAAATACCTATAAAGGCTGCTTTCTAGAACTTTAACCCACATCTGAGCATCGGCTTACTACAGGGCCTGGCAAGGCGCTCCTCCAAGGATTAGGGTGTTTCCTTCCATAATTCACCGGAGAGAACGCCGAGTGATACAACCTTCCTCATGGGCTTTCAAAGCAGTCAGAATTTAAAGGAAACTTTTCCGCAAAGATGACGTGATTGAGAAGTGGGTCAAAGGGGAGAAAATACCAGTGTCCTGCCACAAAGTGTTTGGTAGGAGCCAAATCCTCATGCCTGGAAGGCCGCTCGGCCGTTGCCTGTCCCGACCGATGTTCACGGCTCCTGGAGCTGGGGCGCAGACATGGTCTCCTTCCTGGGCCTCCACCACCCCCCGAACCAGGGCGGTCCCTCCTTCCTGCGATCTGCCAGCACCCCGGGCTCACTCTGAACTCAGCGCCTGCTTTCAGTGTGACGAGTCGTCGGATGGCCGACTCCTCACCGGCCCTCGCGCTCCGGCCTCTTACTCCTCTCTGAACTCTGGCGCGCGGCCAGGCCAGGCCAAGAGGCTGGGCAAGGGAACGCTGGAGTCTCGTGGTGTAGAAAGCCTGGGTTCAGCCTGCATCCATCCAAAGAGAATTAGGCGAGGAATGTTCCAGAGGTTTCGCCTCTCCCGGTGACAGTCTCCAGGGTCCTGCTGCTCTCAGTTTAGGGAAGTTGGAGCCTCGACCATGGACTCCACTGAGATGTTCTCGGACGAGTAGCTGGTGAGCTGAAGGGAGGCTTCACGGGGGGAACTCGACACGAGCGGATCGTATACACGGAGGCCAGGGGCACAGCCGCTGCGGCCCCAAGCGGATTTCATTTGTAAAGTACCTCATGCCTAGAGAAAGCAGAGGCGTGCACATCTTAGATGAGTAAATATGACAAGGTGTTCTAATCCTCTAGCAACCCCTCAGAGCACGTGTGAATATCCTGCTTCACAGCCCAAGAGCCTGGGCCGGCTGGCTTGCCTGTGGCCGTCCAGCTGGGCCGTGGCGGAGCTGGGGTTCAGGTCCCGTCTCTCTGATCCCAACGCCTGTGCCATGTGCCCTCATGTCACTGACCGTTGCATCTGGGCACCAGGTAGCCTCGGGGAACTTGTCTGTGGCCTTTCCTGGGGGACGAGTCGGACGGTGATCCATGGATGGTGGCGAATGTCCACGAGGGGAGGCAGGAGGGGGTGGAATGGGGTTTCCCGAAAGGTCTCACGGCCAGAGCCCTGGCAGTAGGAGTGGGAAGAGGGGCCACACACCTGCTCTTCCCCTGGATGAGAGCCTGGGAGCGCTGGCAGGTGACGTGGGTGGGTTAGGGTACATTCCCGGGACTTTGTAGAGAAGTGGCAGCGGAGTGCCTGCCAAGGCATTTAAGGAGATGCCCTTCGTTAATTTTTAGAGGCACGCCCTCTGCAATACGCCTTTGAGGTTAGCAGGAACAGGTCGCCAAAAAAAAAAAAAAAAAAAAAAAGCAGGATTGGTTCTGCCAAAAGAAAAAAAAATGGATATTCATGCTAACCTTTGCCACATCATCATGACATTTTCTTGGGATAACTTAGTATGTGATTGAAAACCAGTCCAACGTGTTCAACCCAAACTGTGTGGACTAGGACAATAGACACCAGGGCGCGGTCTGTGGATGGGGTCAATCCAGAAGCGTGAGGGAAAGGGCATCTCTCTCGGGGGACTGAGCAGGCACTGGAGAAGGGCGCACCAGCCCTATGCCAGAGCCAGCCGGGGGGTCCCAGCACGCCACGCGGTGAAATGCCCACGGCTTGCCGTCTGCCTTCTCCTTGGCACGACTCTGTCCGAAGGAGCCGGGAAAAGCCTATAATCCTTACCTCTGGGCCTTGGAACAGAGCTTCTGTTTAGAGATGACTGATTACTCTCTAGGAACATTTAAACACAAATCATCCCGATAATGAGCTTCAGGGCAAAAAATTCTCTTTGGGTTTTGGAGTTTCAACTATCTGCATCACTACCAGAATTTTCAGGCTTGCAGAGTTAATTTTAAAATACCTTGAAGAGAAGAGCTGTAAGGGACTTCCGGTCTGAGCAGTATGGCAGACAAGAGAACCTTTAAGCTTGGCCTCCCGCCCCAAAGCCAGAGCAGCGCTGGGCAGGGTACGACAGATGTCTTCTCAGACGCCTGGCCGAGCACCAGGGAGCAAGGGACATATCTCGAGGCCAACGTGAGTGGGAGTGAAGCTGCAGCCAAACCCACCTCGAAATCCAAGCGAGCACCGCCTGTGCGAGAAGGTGCTCATAATCATCACAGCCTCTGTGCACAGAGAGGAACACAGTGGACTTGAAATTGGGACACAGTCACAAGTACGCCTGGCTCAGAATTAAGACATAATGATTAGCTTAAGAGTTTGGTAACTTGCAATCGCATGGTACAATTTTCAAGGCAGCTGGTGGGGGGAGGCGGGGTCAGGGCCTGTGCAAAGGTGCCCAAGCAGGTGGCAGCCCACTCAGGTGGGAGGACTGCCCACATACAGGGGGATTTGGCAAATCAATAAATAACCGAGGTGAGTGGGAGCCAAAGAAAGGCTAGTGTGAATGTGGAAAGGGGCGGCTTGCACAAACAGGTGGCACTAAAGTGTATTTGGAGGTGTGGTGTGAACTAGTGACTGTCACCGTATGTAGATAAACACAGAAATAGACCGAGGTGGAGACATGCGTGCGCCCGAGGGTGTGTATTTCCCAGCTCCGAGCACTGGAGGAGGCCTGGACATCCATGGGCAGTGAGCACATCTAGTGCCCAGACCTTGGTTTCTAAATACCACTCTCCTCTGAAAGGACCCAAGGGTCCTTGGAGAAATGGCTGAAAACAGAGAAGAAAGAAGAAGACGAGCCTAGAATACTCTGTTGTGCCAGAAGGCAAGGGTGTGCTTAGAGTAATGGAGGCACAGGAGGAGAACGCGAAAACCAGATGGGAGCGCCTCCCACTGGCCAAAGGCAGGAGCGTCAGAGCAGCAACGGAAGTAATGACAGCGCTGGATCAGAACCTGTCCAGTAAGGCGGGGAACCGTGCGTCTACACTCATGTCAACAAGTAAATGAATAAATCAACGGCAAGAGAAAAACTCTCCTGCAGTAAAAGTACAAACAATAAACACAGAAGAAATGACTGAATTAGAAAGGTTGCTATTTGGTGCCCTCATTGTATTAATTAATTCAGGCAAGAAATTTCAGTGGATGACAAAACTAGTGGATGTGAGTGGGAAGGGGAAGGAGCTTTTCACAGAATCTCAAAGTACCTCCCCACAGAAGACTTACTGTGAAGGGGAGGAAAGCAACTCTAACGTGGAGAAACCTGGCAGATGCCAATTTAGTCATATGAGCTAAAATTAACTCCACTAGTCACGGGACCCGTCCATGTCTTATTCAACCCAACAGGATGCAGTGGGAAGAACCCAACATCCCTTCTGTGACATTCTGACCAAAAATGGATGACTTGGCTCTAATCATAAAGAAATGTACAAATCCAAATTGAGGGGGTCTTCTAGGAAACGAATGGCCTATCACCCTCAAAATCGTTAAGGTCACGAAAGCAAGGCCTGGCCGGGGAACTAATCCAGGTCGAAGGAGACTGGAGAGATGGGACAACCGGGGTGGTGTGTCACCTCAGCCTGGATCCTTTTCCCACCGAGGACACGCTGGGCCAACTGACCAAACTTGTACGTGGTCTCTGAGTGAAGGGAGCGCTTTGTAGTATTCGCACGACTTTCCTGTAGTTTCAAAATACTTTCGAGGTGAAAGGCAAACATGAACTTCAGGGAAATCTCAGACTCCAGCTAGAACCTCTAACCGCCGGCTGCAAGCCGAGCCGTGGTGAGCACAGCAGCCTGGGGCGCACACTCAGGGACTTTGCGTTGCTGGCTGCGGGCACCGCCCCGAGGACCTTCACCACCCGGGACGCTGTCACCCAGGCCTGGGGGAGCATGAGCCCTGGGGAAAGGCGTGGAGCCTGCCCAGGCCGTGCTCCCCTGTGGAACTGGAGCCTTTGAACCCGCGGGAGGAGACGTGGAGAGGCCGGATCCCTGTGCCCTGCTCGGAGACCCAGCGCCCAGAGTCCCTATGGCGGGACCAGCACGACGGGGACTGTGGCTCTTTAATCCACTGTGTCACCCGCAAGTTTTCACCCACAGGACAATGTCCCACCCCCGCCCCACTCGCTAAGGCTCAGCCAGGACTGGGAAACCCAGAGCGCCTTCACAAGATGCCCTTGAGGCTCTCGGTCTGGGTCTGTGTCCAAGTTCTGTGTCAGCAGCCCCACCTCTCACCCTGCCTGGAGGGCAATCAAATCTTTGCTTATGAAAACTAATGAGAAAATAAACTATCGATCTTAAAAGCCAAACCAACAAGCAGAGAAGTCCAAGTTCACTTACACACATGAATACAACAATCTCAGCTCCAGACTAAACCAAACCAAAGAGCCATCATGACCAAGCTGTGCTTACTGCGGCAACACTGCAATGGTTGGACACTAGAGTATCAACCTTCATCGGCTTACCAGCAGATGATGGAAGGAAAACCATGAACGACTCAACAGGCACAAAGTAATACTTTGATAAAAATAAACATCAATGATTTTTTTTAAGTCCTAAAACCAACAAAAAACCCCACAACTCCTGGCAATCAGGATTAGAAGAGAGTTGTCTTAACCTGATATGGGCTAGGTATAAAAACAAAAACCACACCATGAATGTTGTAAATGTCATAATTGATGATAAAACCTTAACAGAATTTCTTGAAAGTTAGTAATAAAACAATCACTGTTGTGTCACTGTTCTTATTCAACACGCCCTCCCGTCAAGATTACAGAAAAAACACATGAAAAGAAACAAAAAAAGAGAAACAGAGGATTTCAAAAGAAGAAACAAAGCTGTCATGATTAATGGACGATAAGACTTCTTTGTAGAAAACTAGGGTAGAATTAATATAGTAAGAAGAGAATTCACAAGAGTTTTCTGCCTACGACCCCATCCCACGAGGCTGAGAGGCAACTTAGTGCCAGTCGTTAAAAGAAGAAAAATGTTCAAAAATCATTTGTGATCCTATATGCCAGCAGACTGTCAGAAAATGTAATTAAAATTACACACACATTAATTAATCTTCACAGCGATCTTGCAAATAGTACTATTGACCCCATTTCACAAATGAGGAGATTAAGACTCACAAAGAACTTAAGAAATACGTCCAGGATTGCAGAGCAGGGAAAGAGGGGGCAAGGAAAAGGAGGCGCAGGTCTGCTTGAGGCAAAGCCCACACTCCTTCTACCACAGTTTTCGAGGCACGCTGCTGGCCCCTGACTTTTCCTGTTTTTTTCAGAATGAAGTAAGGGTAGGAATAGATAGCCCAGTGCTTTTGCCAAGAAGAAAACAGCTGACAAAAATAGATTTAAGCAAATAGAAAGGGTATACGTGTCATGTTCCTGGACAGAAGACTCCCTGTCCTAGGACATCAACAAGAGTAGCCAGAAAAATCCCAAACACGGCAAGGGCAGGGGTGGGCGCGTGGAGTGGTGAGGGTCAGGAAGACCTTACCAGATACGAAAACCACATTTTAAAGCCTCTATAATTGAACAATGTGGCATTTGTGCACGAGTAGCCAGAGTTACAGAACAGAATAAAAAGTTCAGAAATAAACCCAAGTGCATGCAGGAATTTAATATTATAAATCAGGAAGAGAAAAAAAAGGGACTTTTTATTAAATGGCTTTGGGATAATCACAGAGCTATTTGCAAAATTACAAAAATGGATTCATACCTCACTCCACATATAAGGTCAAATTCCAAATGGTTGGGGAGCTAAATGCAAAAAAGTGACTTTAACAGCAGTAGTAGGAAGTCAGGCGAATTCCTTCCTAACCCAAGGGTGGGGAGAACCTTTCTGTAACTAACAACCCAAAAGCATGCAAGAAATGATAAATTCGACTTTTTTTTTGGCATGGCAAAAATTCATATATATTGCTGATGGGAGTGCAATATGTTACCACCTACAGCAGAGGGATTTGGTAATGTCTAAAGAATTTACATAGACATTCATTATCCAATCTAGAGATCCCACTCCCAGGAATCCATCCTAAAGATTCAAGATGATTATGCAAAAGGCCAAAGACAACATTT
The DNA here is from genome assembly GCA_028534135.1 of Potos flavus. Lineage (NCBI taxonomy): Eukaryota > Metazoa > Chordata > Mammalia > Carnivora > Procyonidae > Potos > Potos flavus. The sequence continues at coordinate 2,372,995 of CM052890.1, read as the reverse complement.
CAACATTTCCATTCGGGGCAGAATAATGCCCCGAAGAACCCAGAACTCCACACCCTAATTCCTAGGACCTGTGAGTACGTTACCTGACTTTGTAGATATGATTATGGTTAAGTGCTTTGAAATAGGGAGATTATCCTGGATTACCTGGGTGGGTCTGGCCTGTGGCCGAGGGAGGCAGGAGGCTGGTCACAGACAGGACACGGAGGAGGAGGAGGAGTCAAAGCCCAAGAAGGACTGGGCCTGTCACTGGTGGCTCAGGCGGTACGGGAAGCACGGTCACGGGCCAAGGAACATGGCGGCCATGGACGCTGGGGATGGCGATGAGCAGCTAGGTTCTAGAACCCCGAGGGGTGAATTCTGACAACACATGGACGAGCAAGGCCAGCGACGCCCTGATTTCACCCCAGGAAACCCGTGTTCACCGTGTGATCTATACAAGTTTGAGTCAGTGCACGAGTGCTGTTTGAGCCACTTAGGGCTTGGTCCTTCATGATGGCAGGAAAACAAGGGGTGTGCACTGTGGGGGGAGCCCTGGCACGTGGGCACAGGGAGGACTGAGTCTGCGGGAAGGGACGAGGAAGATCTGCCTGCGGGACGCGCAGGGTCCTTGGGACGCGCCGTCAGGCCAAGAGAGCGAGAAGTAGGAAACACAAGCATGTGTATTTGCTTATGTTGCCCAAAACAAGGAAGGGTAAACCTAAAACCTAACACGGGGCTTTTGGGGCACAGAGGCCACAGGGTAGAGGGGGAAAGAGGACCGTGAACATCTCTGAATAGACCTTTTCTACGATTTTGACTTTGAGCTCATGTGAACGAGTCACACGTTGGAAAATAAAGTAAATTTCAAATATTTTAACAATTTTTTAGAGTAAAATGATTTTTCAAGAAAGCAGTCATTAAAAAATGGAAGCAAAAGAACAAAACGAAACCCAACCCTGAAATGAACGGACCTCGTTTTCTATGAAGTTGGTGATCTAACCACACAGAGAAAATAATTTAGAACTCTGTATTTTGTCTGTACATCTGCACCATAATACAGCCCAAGGACAAATAGTTACACTGCATTCAGTGTCTTATCGTGACGAATACCATTGAAATGATCATTGTGAAACTCTTTGTACGAGAGTGGGAGAAAGAACGTAAGGATGTTAATAGTTCTAAAAACACAATTTTAGAAAAAAGGTATCTCAACCGCAAATTCAAAGTTAAAGTAATCTTGAGTTTGACCAGAAATACCAGCTTGAACTCACAATGCTTCCTTTGTCTGTCCCCTGGGATCGTGACCTGAGCAGAAGGCAGACACTTCACCGACTGAGCCACCCAGGCGCCCCTGATATTAAGGAATTTTTAATTAATCATTAAGTGTGATAATGGCATTCTAATTTTGAAAGTATCCATATTTTAATGTAAAGTTTTTATCGAAGGAAATACAGATATCCAGACAAGTACCCCAACCACAGGATGCAGACGTCACCCACATCCGGACCGAGAAGCAACATTCCCAGCGTGCCGGGGCCTCTAGTCACCCTCTCCAAGGCGGGACCCCAACACCAAACATTACTTTCTCTTGTTTTGGAACTTCATATAAATGGAATCAAACACTGCCTACTTAAAACCTGAGTCTGGCTTTGCTCAACGTTGTATCTGTGAAATTCGTCCACGTCGTTATGCGCACAGACACACACACACCCTCAAAGTTTCGTGGTGAAACAATGTGCAGTCTGAGATGTGCTTTAAAACCCTGAAGCCAAAATCGAACCATCAGGCCATACACCTTAAACCTAGACAGTGATATATGTATGTTGATTATTTCTCAATGGAGCTGGAGGGGATAGCGTATAGATGTGTACAGAGATATAAAATCACACATATGTGTATCTATGTATGTATAAAGAAGTTAAACTACCTAACCAGATGAGCCAGATTCAGTTTTCATGAGATAAAGTCATTTTTCTCCTGTATTTTCCTCTATGGTTTTGAAGTTTGCTTTTCTCATTTTGGTTTTCATTCACTGGGACCTCTGCTTTCAACTTGGTGTGAGGTAGGAAGTGCTGTTGATTTTTTCCTAAGCAAACGATTGTTCCAGCCCCTTCTGCCCATAGGCCCCAACCAGCTGGTCTGTGCTTTCAGATTCCTGTATCGGTTTTCAGAAATTGTTGTTTAATGACAGTCTCGAGGTTGTATGTGGACTTGGTTCCCTGAGTTACGGCCAGTTTCCGAGAGTGAGTTGTCTTACACCAGAATACAAGCACAGCGACGGAAGTCCCTGGGATTTTACTGGAGACGAGAACTATTCCGACACTTTCTACTTCCACAGTTTGTCTCCTCAGCTTTTTATCCCCTGCTCCTGTTGGAACAGGAACTGCAGCTTGTGTGGCGCCCCCAGTCCCGGGGAACCCCGTGTCCGGGACCCTGTGGGATCTGTGCCCAGGACTCCTCGGGCCCAGTGCCTCCCACTCCTCCCCACACTGGCTCCAGCCCTCAGGCCTCTCCGCTGGTCCTCGAATGTGATGTGTGTTTCTTCCTCCCAAGAAGGAAATTCCTCCTTTCCGTGTACTGCCTGGAACAGTGCTTGGGAAAAACCCATTCTCTACACGACGCAGACACACTCCCTCACGAGGTAAGTTGTACCAAAAAATAATCTCATTTGTACGCTTGGTAGCTTATTGTTATATGGAATTCAAAAGAAATAAATCAACTATTCTATCCAATTTGGGTACCTGGTTGGAGCCGAAACTCGAATGCGAAGACCTCTTATCACTCCTTCTGCGGTCCACTCAGACCCCAGCCTAACGTCCTGAATCTCTTACCTTTCTACATCCTGCCCCCGGCAGCCCACTGTCTCCAGCCTCTGGCTCTCGTCCTCCAAGCCCCCGCCCCGGGAGTCACCGTGCCCCTGACCCAGCCATTCTGTAGACGCATCAGTCCCCCGACTCCCACGTGCAGGGCCGCGGATGACTCTGGAAACCCCGAGGTCCCTCCCGTGAGAGCATACCTGACCCTCGACGATCCACCTGCAGATGGAGGTCTTCCCGTCGTAGCCCGGCCGGAACTGAAGCGTGGCTGAGCGGGGGCTGATGTTGGAAATGACCAGATTGGACGGGGCGCCAGGGAGCTCTAGAGACGAAAGAGAGACAAGATGTGGAGATGCAAGTTCCGACAGCTTAGGAAATGCACCGAACACGTCAGCCCAGTAAATGGTTTCAAAATGCCTGGATTTGTTTTCAAAACCACGTGAGAAACACTGATTCCCCAGGAACATGACCACCGCGCGACCCTTATGCTCTGGGGGCCGTGCACCAGGCCCCACGCCTCGGAAGAGGGATGAGGACACAGATTCACGTGGCCTCTGGATGATCCGCTCTGAAGGTCAGGACTTACGCATCTCCACGCATGGCAGGCAATTAACAGATACTTGTTGAAGGAAGAAAGGATGAATGGATGTGATTCTTCCAGGCTCCGAAAAGAACACGACCAAACGTCCATCCTCCCCTTGGTGATGACCGTGATGCTGGGCAAGCAGAGTGGGGCGGGCGGGAGACAGCAGGTGCCGCATAGGGCTGCCAGGTGTGCGGGTCCTGAGCCCTAGGCCCCGGATGTGGTTTCCAAGACAACCGCATTCAGGTTTAAGTGCAGAGCTCTCCCCGCTCTGCCTGAGCTCAGTTGCTCTGGTAACTAAGTGGGGGAGAGAGGGTTCTGATGGGCTCCCACCCGGGGAGGCTACCTGGGGCTGCAGGCTACTCACCGAACAGAGACCTTTAGCCAGGCGGCCCCCCACCCCCAAAGAGCCTGTCCCACTTGGAGGTAAGATGCCACGAGTCTGAAATGCGGGCTCCTGTCTTACTGGGCAACACAAGCTATTCTGGGGAAAGACAGGGATGGAAGGAAGGAGAGAGGGACACCGTGCAGGGGGCGGGGATGGCGGCAGCATGTTGCGTGCACGGTGTCTGAGGGGTGCCTCCTGGTCTGCCCACACCCGGGGCGGGGTGCTGGAAACCCAGATTTGCACGGGGACGATCAAACTGCTTCAGTGATCTGCTGGGCACTGGCGCACAGGCAGGGTCTCCGGGACCTCAAGGGGCCTTTCCGCATCTCGTCTAATGAATCCGAAGCAGAAAATGTTGAAATCGGACAAGTGACTCTTGGCTTTGTATGTCTCTGCTGGCTGGATTCTCTCCGCGGTGCTCCAGATGTGAGTGGATGTGGGCTTCCAGCACAGCTGGCCGAACACGGTCCTCCAGAGGGACGGTCGTCGTGAGGGGACGCCCCGGGTCCATCTCCGGCTACGGGTGACCTGACCTCTCGGGGCAGCAGGAGCCTCTCCACTGCTTCCTTCCCGCGAGCTCATCAGGGTGTACTCAGCACGGCGGGGCCCTCTGCCCTCCCGTCCCCAGGGAGCAGCGACTGCACCCCTGGGCACCCACTCTGGAGGCGAACCCTCCAGTCTCGCCCCACACCCGGGCCCCCCTGCCCCGGGCCCTCCCCCCCTCAAGCTGCTTTAGGAGAGGCCCTGGGGATGCCAGGATGCTGCTGTGGGGGACGGCGCCCCCTGCTGCCTCAGAGGGAGGGCGCGGTGACCGCTGCTCCCCTGTGGGCAGGGCAGGTGGCTACTGGTCTCCAGAAAGTGTCCTCTGCGCAGGGGGGAGGAAGTACGCTGCCTCCTCCTCGGCGCCCCCCCACCCCAACTCGGAGGGCTGCTGGGCTCTCTCCAGACGAGGTCCCTGGGGGGAGGACACACTCGTTCCCGCGCGGGTTTCCTGCTTTACTGTACATGTTTCATGTGCCCTGCATCCCGTGCCAGAGAAGAGCTGGGCTCTGACAGGCAGGTCGGGAGGTGGAGGGCATCCTAGGAGGGAGTGCTGATTTCGGAGGGAGCTTCGGGGCCTGGTCCTCAGAGACCGACCTGCATGAGGCACGCTGACATCTTTTCAAGAGCAAGAGGCCCGTAGCTTTGATCGCAGAACTGAACCGGGAGCCCCACAACACTTCCTCACATCCCCTCGTATTTGCAAATTCCCAGGAAAAACACTTATTTTAAACACAAACTTAAAATCCAAGAGAAAAGAGTTGGGTGCAGAGCTCAGGGGCTGAAATGAGTGTGCTGCACATTGAGGAAGGTCATCTGAATTTCCAAAAGGACAGGACAGCAGGGGTACCCGGCGACCACACGGCAGAGTGCAGAGCGGCGGGCCGCAGCCGCCGGCACTGGCCGAAACCTTCCCCCACTCCGCGGGGACGCGATGGCCTCCATCTGGAAGACCTTCCCGCTCTCCCACCTCTTCCTACTCCCTTTTCTCACCGCAAACCAAATCGCCAGTTTCGCCGAGCAAATAAAGCTTTATGCTCCCTATTCTTGGTTTTAATACCCACACCTCCTGCTGCTCGCTCCAGAGGAAGCCTGCGTCTCCCTGTGCGTGCACCCTGACCGATGGTCTCCCTGGAGGGCAGGACCTTGGGGCCAGCTCACTCCCTGGGGCGCACTCCCTCCGGTCCACGCCCCAACCGCAGACGCTGGAGGGTCATGGTCCACTTGCCACCCCACCGTCCCTGCAGGAAGCAGACGTCCCTCTTCGGAAGGACCCCAGGCCCACGCGCAGGGCTGCCGTCCACCCAGAGCATGGGCAATCTTGGAGTGCCATGCCCTTAGAGACGCGGCCGCAGGGTTTTACTGACCTGGAGGCACTCCAGAAGAAATGGTGGACGAGGTGGCCAGGCCAGCCCCCGCGGCGGTGACAGCGACCACGTCGATGGTGTAGGTGGTGAGCGATGACAGTCCTTTGATTTTGTACTCGTGAGTTGTGTTACTGAGGAAGTGGGTGAGCCGGGAGCTGTTGTGACCGTACACCTCCCAGGAAATCTGGTAGCCTGGGGAGCGAGAACTCAGGGTTAGCCGGGCCGTCCGGGCGCCGCTGCCATCGCCGAGGATCTGAACCGGCAGGAGAGCCCGGCAGGTGTGCCGAAGCCGGGTGGGAACCCACTGCCTGGCCCACCCGAGACTCCAGGCCGGGCCCCTCCTCTGTCCACGGGGTCCCCGTCCCCCCGCCACCCAGCGGACAGCGGGAGTCCGGTCCCCCGGCACCCGAGCTGGCTTGAGGAGAGATGAGTGACGGCCATCAGCGTGTGGTGCCTGATTTCACCTCGTGTCAAACTGCGGGTGCGTTTCATCAATATTTCCATTTCTGTACGCCGATGTTTTCATCATACACTACTGTAAATCAGCAGCTCGCTCCTGGCCTGCCGCCAATTTGTGGACACACTGCCACTTCCTCCCTCCTGAAATGACCGACAGACGCTCTGTCTCACACAAAGTGCTTTCCCTAAAAAGCCCCTCTCTGCCGGACTGCCTGAGTTCTGCCGTGGCCCCACTTTCTGAACCTCCTGTTTTCTGGTGAATTTTGATTTTCCCCTGGTCTCTGTTCAGTCCAGCGGGGCCTCGTGACCACAATTTATCCAGTCTGGATTTCACCGCAACTTTAGGCTCAGAGAAAAAGGCCCCAGCAAGACCCTGAAGCAACCCCCGTGGAGGGGGGCTTATGTGGTTAGAGACCCGGCGGAGCGTCTCCGCGAGCGGGAGACAGTGACGGAAGGCGCTCACGGGTCCAAAGGCAAGGGGAACAGCTGAAAACGCTTGCTCTTCCTTCTTTCCAGTCAATAAACTCAGGGATACCGAAGCACCAAGAGGCGTCTTAAAGCTCATTCTGATGAAAGCAATAAATATAGTTAGAAACTTGTGCTTGCAGGCAAACAAGAATTTAGAGAGCATCTCGGGACTTTAATATTTTGGAAAAAAAAAAAACGTCAGAAGCCGCTGCTTGCCTGCAGTCCCACAGCCCAGCGACTCGTGCGCGGACACCAGGCCCGCAGGCTGGGCGGTGCTGACGGGACATCCCGGGAGGGCAGCAGAGGGGCGCCGGCCATGGGCCCCTCCCCGCACGTGGCATCTCCCATTACTTTCTGGTCCCGACCCAGGCCCCTGTGCTCCACACAGCCCCCCTGGGCCGTGGGCTCCCCCAGACCTGGCCTCTCCCACACGGTGCTCGTGCTGGCTGACCGCCCACTGCGCTGCTCCCTCCAGAGCTCAGACTCCCTCCTCACCCTCCCCACGCTCCACGTCCAGCCTCCCCCCTCCCCAGTGTGCCAGACCAATTAGTTCTTTTCATTTTGTTAATTTAGAATTTTGGATCTAATGGTATAATTACAAATCAAGCCTTTTGGGCAACGAGTGTCAAGAGCCTCAAGTACCCAGAGTGCTCCCAACGTTCCTGGGGCACTCCGAGCACGTCACCTACATTAGTTCATTCGGTCCTCATAGCACAACTTCCAAGGCACTACCCCGTCTGCAACAGAGAACACGGAGGTGCGGAGAGGTTCGTGAGCCTGCTGGAAACTGGCAGGGCTTCTAGGTTGGCCCGAGCTCCAGGCTTCCCCACGGAGCCTCTGTCCACACATGGCCTTCCCTCTGAATCGCGGATGCACGTGAGCGCCCCTAACCACCCCCTGACCACGGTGGGTCAGCCCTGATACATCACTGACCGGTCTGATCCTCGGAGTCTTTCCTGAACGTACAGGAGGAGAGGAACTTACATTCCAAGCTTGCCTGCCAGACACTTTTACTTGTTTAAATGCTGTTCTTGACCAACATTTACAAAAACACAGCATGCGGCTCGTCATGGCGACCCGGACCCCAAGCCCGGCGCTTCCAGCACCCTCCGGAGGGCAGCATTGCTGGGGTCTGTCACGTCAGGCTTGCGGGTGGGCTGGCGTCGTGGACGCAGACGGGACCAAACGACACAAGCCAAACCCCCCTGGCAAGAGAGCACGGCCCGGACGGCTTGCCGCACACGGACGGATAGAGTGGCGGGCGCGTGGGGGTGGAGGGGCGCTCTGGTTCCCACACCGCTCCTGGGGGCGGGTGCTCCTTGGGGGGGCGCGAGGCGGCTCGAGAACAGTCAGAGGAGGTGGAGAGGCCGCCCCAGCCGGTGCCGGGCGCCTTCGGCAGGCCGGTGTCCTACCTGCTCCAAACGCTGCCTAACCGAGACTAACGACTGCGGGAGCTTCAGAAATAATTTTCTGTTGATCAGAAGTAAATTCTCTACAAGAGAGCAGTACATCCAATCACAAGCTGTCTGTGTGCATCCTGGCTCTCATAAATCAGAGTTTACGCAGGCAGAGTGGAAGATGCTGGAATCCACAATAAGCGCGATGGGCAATTTGCTCGGCCGGCTGTCCCTGCTCGGGGCCGCCCTCTCTTTCAGGCCCCGAATGGACAGGGGGGGCCCGGGGCCGCTCACTGTGTGTTGCGGCTGGTAAGGAAGGGCGTCCCCCAGTGTGTGGACCACCGGCCGGGGGTCCCATGCAGAGGAGCGCGCCGGCCCCTGCCGTCCGCCCTGCAGCGGCTCCAACAGCAGCTGCGTTAACAAGGAGGCTCCGGAAGGACAGTGCGTGGTTCTCCGAGGCCGGGTCTGCCCACAGACCAGGCTTTTCTCCCGCTCCCGGGTGAGACACTCGGCCTGGAACCTGGGACAGACTGTGCGGTGCTGCTGACACGCCCCGCCCGGAGCCCCGTCCGTGGGGGGAGCAGACCGGTCTGTGGGGGCAGAGCGAAGGCCTGGCCGAGGGCAGGGGTCACCGGGCAGGTGGCTGGAGGGACGAGCAGTGAGGCCCAGGAAACCACGGCCGTTGGGTTCAGCCCCCGCAGGCCCTCTTCCTCCGCAGGGTCCCCAGAGCTCCAGGGACCCTGGGCACAGTTCATAGCACACGTGCAAAAGGCGACAGCACGGGACACAGGGAGCGAGATGGGGCGTGTGCGGCCACTGGGAGGGGGGGACCCCAGTGGGCGGCCGTCGGGAGGCCAAGCTCCATGTAGACTAGAGGCTCCACTGGTAACGACGTGAATTTGTTTAAATAAAATACGAAATGAGTTCATTAAGCCCTATTAGCTGGCGAGAAGAGAGGATCATAAATTGGAATATTGGCAAGCACCGCCCGGCCGGGAAGTGCCGGCTCCGCTCGGGGGTGACGTGCGCCCTGGGCTTCCCGAAGCTCTACACCAGGACTGGGTTCGCTGCGTTCACGAAGGCCCACACGTGTACGAAGGGCGACAGTCTCCGTGTGCCTACGTCTACCCAGGAGCCCTCGCCGGGTGGCTGCGGCTCGGCCGTGAAGCGCCCAGCCCAGCAGCCAGCCGGGGACGCCCCGCCTCTGAGACGGACGGTGAGCGCGGCCCTCATTCCGGCCACGGGACCCAGCGGTCCCCGGGGCGTCTGCCGGAGACTCTGCTTCCAAGGGCAGCCTCCCTCCACGTGCTTCTGGGGTTTTTGCTTTTTCGTTTTCCCTAGCACTGCCCGGCCTGCTTCGTCCTCCCTCCGGATGGCTGAAAGCCAAGTCGAACTACACGGGGTCCCTTCTCTGCCCGCCCCCCACTGCGTCCGGCTCCCGGGCTGCGGGCAGCGGGCGGCTGAGGCGGGCACACACGCACGGGCCATCCTGCGCCGGATGCAGAAGGCGCGTCCCGGCTCCCGCGCTCCGGTTCCCGCAGCCGCTTCTCCCCGCCCTGCAGTTCCGTTATTGCTGGCCGCGGGGACGTCACAGCATCAGCTCTGAGGGCGGACCCGGACCCGTACACGTGCTCTGGGGAGAAGCTGGGGGACGGGCGGCTTCACACAAGTGCCCCCGGGGTCTGCAGGGGGCTCTGGCCGAGCATAGGCGACTATGCCGTGTTCTGCGGACAAGAAGCAGGAGGGGTTGGCAGGAGGTTTCCTGACTAACCAGAGAGAAAAGCAGCATTTAGGAGAGTAACGCAGTCCTCAGGCTCTGCCCTCGGGCACCCGGGACACCGCCTGGAGCCCCAGAAACAGCGCAGGCACACCGTGATGCTGGGCACCTCCCGCATCCCCGGGGGGGATGACAGAGTCCCCGGGGAACGTCCCCGGGGGATGGCAGAGGGCTGGAGCTTGAGCTGTTCCCAAGTTCAGGGTCAGGGTGTGTTAGGCACCCGTCTGGGGACACATGCTGTCTTTGCGAAGCTGAGTTTCTGGTAGTTTCTGTGATACAGAAGCAGGTGCAGCATGAAGACCGATGTGGGAAATGAAGGAAATCAAGGTGGTGGGGTCCACTCCGATCCCACGTTGAAGAAGGCGGGCAGAGCCCGATCCCGTCAGGAACATCAGGAACACACATCCCCTCTGCTCGAAGAAGGAAATACAGATGTTTTCTTCTTTTAGTTCATTTCAAACAGCTGTTAAGTTGTTAGCATACGAATCAGTCGTTTTCACCAAGTGACCTCAGAAACGGCTGTCAGGGGCTTCTGCAGCCCTGGGTGCGTTGAGAGACTCGGTGAGAGGCTGTGACCCTGGGAAGATGAGAAGCTCTCTCTGGTCTGGGATTAGGAGCACGGTTCGAACCCCACCGTCGGCACATTCGCACCCCTGTGCTGGCCCGGTCCCATGCTGGCCGTGGGACCCGGGGACAGTACCACCCTTGGTCTTAGATGGGTTGTAGGAGGAGCTTTGTGTGGGTGTTTGAATGGGATCCTGTGAGGCTAAGGTGCTGGCATGTGGGAGTGCCCAGGGCCGCCGCTGTTGCTGTCCAGACACAGGGGGGGTGGCCCCCCGAGGCCAGGCAGGGGGGACAGACGTCACTGCTGGTCTCTCCGGTGCACCTGCTAGCGTGAGTGGGCTTCCACGGGCTTCTGGGGGTGGCAGGATGAGGGACAAGGAACACGGCCCAGGCTCCTAGCAGACTCCCAAGTAGGATGGACGAGACTCGCTCAGGAGCTGGGTCCCCTTGAAGCCTCAGGGTCCAGGCTCAGAGAGCGGAGGCAGAAGCCCCGCATGGGATAGGAGGTGCTGCAGGCGGGAGTCCTAGAGAGCGCCGGCCACAGACCGTGTGTCCCAGACGGAGCGGCCGAGCCAGGGAACAGGAGCGGCTGGCTTGACATTTCAAGTAACACTCACGAAATGGACGGGGCCACGGGCGGCCGTGACCCTGGTGCCTCGTCCCTGTAGCCCCATGAAGAAATGGAGGCTCTGGGAGCTAAGGTGAGGCTCCCATCTTCCCCATGAGGCCGAAGCCACCCAGATTTTTTTTTTTCAAGTCAAGATTTAAATTCAGGTTAAAGCTCTTCTGATTGAAAAAATCATCAGAGCCCCACAAAAGACACCTGCAGCCTGAGAGGAGTCTGTCCGGAAGCCCGGCAGGCTGGCTGTCCTCACCTCGGGTCCCAGGGGGCGCTGGGCAGAGGACAAGGGGAGCCCGAGCCAGGACACCTGACTCTGCTGTGGGGCCCCGGTTTGGGCGGGGAGGGACCCGGCCGCTGCCCGATTAGCAGCGTCTCCGCGCCGCATCTGCGCGCCATCGGCATCCGGGGCACGTGCGCTGCACGCGGGCCTCTCCGGGCCTCGGCCTCCGCCGCCAGCGGGTCATGATATAGGCACGAACCTTGACGCCCGCTAAGAGAACGATGGGGGACGGTGCGGGAGACGGAATGTGCCAGGAAATGCTGATTCTCCCTGATCAAAGGCTTGAGAGGTTTGTTAAGACTCGGAGGCCGCAGCCCGCGCAGGGCCATGCCCCACTGGAGGTGGGGTCCCGGGGGCACGGTGCCCGGCGTGCTGACTGAGCCCTCTGCCACCGGCCAGGCGGACAGGGCCGCTTCCCGGAGAGGCGGCCGGCACCCGGGCCCTGGCCGGCTGGGCCGTGTACAGCCATGCCCGCCTCCCTTGTTGGGGCGAGCTTGTTTTTCCTTCTTCTGAGACGGGGACACTAACCTGTGATGATGCCGTTTTTCTCCAGGGGCTCCTGCCAGCTGACCTTGAGGGATGTGTCCAGGATCTCCGTGAAACTCAGATGTCCCACAGCTCCTGGTTCTAGCAATCAAAAATAAAGTCACCTGTTAACAAGAGAGCCCACTCCTCGTTGCGTCAGATGCGTGTGGAAAGTTCTAACCGGGGAAGGGAAGCGGGAGCCCGGGCTGGGGCCCGCAGGCCGGACTCGAAGGAAATGCCAGTAAAAACCCAGAAGAGGGGAGGGAATTTGAGGTGTAGAAGGCGTCCTGGGCACGTAAACTGTTTTATCAGCCGTATCCCAGCCATGCCGAGAACCAGACCGGCCGTGGGAGATCTACACACACCCCGTTCTCCTCCTCCTCGATCTACGCAAGAACAAGCAGGCCGGCTGGGTCCTGAAAGGCTGCGGCTGGCACCTGGTGTCTCTGCTCTGTGCAGCCAGGGCCGCCCACCGCTGGCCGCAGGGCGACACCTCGGGGCCCGACCCAGGGCTCCAGGCCCCCCACCCCCACCCCCTCTTCCCCCGAGGGGCCCCACAGGGTCAGGCGCTGCGCAGAAGTTCCAGCAACATGTACTCCTTTGCCAGGAGTTTCTGTGTGCGCAGCTGTTGTCTGTGATGTGGAGGGCAGAGGCTCCGCGTCGTCCGTTAAAGCGAGGAGCTGCTGGGTTGTCCTGTCCCCGGATGTTAGCTGCTACTCCCAGCTCCTAGCTGTCTTACAGCCCCAACACCAAGTCAGTTCTCAGAGGCAGTGTCTGCCACTTTGAAAAGCACCCAGAGAAAAAGTCCAGGAGGCCCCATGTGAGGTGAGCAGTCCCAGGTCATGGACATTCATTGCCAGGGGCCCTGACCAGCCTCCTGCCCGGACCCCTGGGCCGCTTTGCAGCTGTGGCGCGCGAGGAAGGCCAGGCCCGGTCAGTGAGGATGCAGAGCCCCGGCCTGCAGGCCCTCTCATAGGGCTGCTTCCTTCCCAGCTCGGTGGGGGCGGGCATGGGGGGGCAGAGGGAAAAGGAAGTGCTTTACGGGAGGCTGGAGTCTGGGAGGGAATGGGGATGGGGCGAGCGAAGGGGACAGAGATGGGCTCCACCGCTGAGGGGCCGGGGCGTGGGTCAGTCGGTCGGTCGTCTCCTGCAGCTGGTGGGGCTGCTGGCTCAGGTTCGCTCTGCCCCCACAGACCTCCTCCTCCCCGTGCCCAACTCCGGAGACCGCACTTGACCGAGTCAGGGAGGAAGGAGGGGAGGCTCGAGGGGCAGGATCAGAGACAAAGGAGGAACAGAGGAGAATGGAGAGGAGCCGAGGACCCACTGGCTCAGCAAAGACCGATGAGGCACACGCCCCGGTCCTGGCGGGGACACCAGGCCCCTCCGGAGCTGCCCCAGCCTCACGCCTCCCCTGCTCCGCCCTGAATGTGCTGCACCGAGATCTTCTTCATCAGACCACGATGCGGTATTTCAAGCTCAAATCAGAGAGCGTGAAGACAAGGCTGCTGGTCGTCCTGCCCGAGAGTGTAGTGGGGGCAACCCCCCCCCCCCGGGTCTGGCCGCCGTGGGCCTGGCTCGCACAGACGGCGGGTCCAGTACCGGCTTCTCACCTGGTACCTGGACAAAGCCTCCTAACACAACTTCTAATTTAAAAAAAAAAAAAAAGATGGAAACAGCCTCAGCAAACACACTCATCTGGGTGAAACTTCCAGAAGACGTTTTATGGCAAAGCTCCACCCCGACAAAGGCTGCTCCCGGAGCCGGGGAGACGGTCACACAGAATGGCCGGCAAATCCCGCTCATCTTTCTCCAGGTCTGAGCTTCCGGAAAGACATTCTGACGGATTTTTGAACGGACTTGTTCTTTTTCCGATCGATGAGCGTCAAAGAAAGCTTTTTCCTCCTTTTATATTCTCAGTGTTTCTGCTTCTTGGATTCCTGCCCAAGTCTGCTGTCCCCTAGCTCTGCTGGGACCAGCTGGCAACGTCTAAGCTTAAAATTTATATTCTGTTTCCTCCGTACTCCGCTGCCCGCCCCCCACCCCCTACCCCTGAGTCCTGACCGTGTAGTAGCTTCGGAAAAGGAGGCCCGCGGGATGCGGAGCCAAGGGAGGCACCCTCAGCCGGAGAGCGCGGGGGGGCCGGGCCGAGCCAGCCGCGCCCCCCAACCTTGCCGTGACACAGTCCACGCTCTGAAGAGCTACCGAAAACTGGTGACTCCATTAGCAAACTTCTAAAAAGGTGACATCGCTTCCAGTTCTCTCAATTCCCAAGAAAAAAATGTCCAATTTCTCTTTTTACCTACTAATGGTGGGCAAAAATTCACTTCAGGTTCTGCTTCCTGGCCACGGAGCTGAGTGGGATGTCTCCCCACCGCGTCTGTCTGCTTGCTCCACTGGCAACAAGTGGCCTTCTGTCTTTGAGCAAAGAATTCAGCCAGAGTCTTCTCTCTTTTCTTGGGAAGGAGTTACCTTCTGCCATTTTGTCTTTCTAGTAAATGTCCTCTGGAAAGTGACGTCTGATACCCAGTCGGCCGTGGCTGTGGCCTGAGCAGAGGTGTGGCCCTGGCCTCTTCCTCGGAGAAGTGAAATAGAGGAAAACGTCCACACAATGAAGAGCTGTAACGGGGTGCTCGTGACCTCTGTCCCCCAGCACCGCCCTCCACACCCCACGTCTACACACGGAAGGGGGCTGAGCGCAGAAAGTACCCTTCGTCCGAGCCAGGCTCCTTCCTCCTCCGAGACCCCGCGGGGGCCCCCTGCACGCCCCCTCTGCACCCTCGGTCTCACAGGACCGGGCCCGAGCCTCCGTGTCCCACACTTTGCCCACCTGATCCCTACAGCGACTTCATCTGCTCAGGGGGCTTCGACTGCTGGGGACCCTGAGGGTGAACGGATTTCAGGTATTTCCATCTGGGGTTAGACCACACACTCGGTTACCTTCCCCAACCCTTCCTTGGAAGGTAAGATCACAGTCGCGAATTGCCAGGACTCCCAAACCCACTTCAGACACAGGGGCCCAGACGCCCCGCAGCTGCCGCACATGGTGCACATCCCACGTCGGCGGAGCGTCCTCACCTGAGACCTGTTTCCTACACTTTGATTGGTGGCCTCATCACCCACGCAGTCACATAAACCAAAGCATGTTGAGTCGTCCTGGATAATTCCTTCCGCCCCTCTAGCAATGAGCCCCAAAGTCCCTGTGACATGTCTTCGGTGTGGGTGTGGGCTCTCTTCATCTTGTGCCTTCTTCCCAGCTTCCTTCACCTTGACCTTCAGAGCGTCCTCACAAACACCCCAGACAGAACTTCTGTAACGTGGACTGAGTCAAATCACACCCCTCATGGAGAACCTTCTCTGGGTCTTTCCAAGTGCCTGAACGCTGCAGTTGAAACCCTACTGACTCTGGTTTTCTGGGCTCATCCCCTCCCCGACCCCCACATGCCACGCCATGGCTACGCTGAACACCTTGCTTGTACCCTCTCACCCTCGCGGACTCTCTTTGCCGCCATGGATGTGGTTTCTCCCACCCGGAACTCCCTCAGCCGTTCTCAGCTCATCCGTCAAGACCCAGCTCAGCTGCCGCCTCATCTACAACACTTACCCGCCCCCTGACGCTCCTCGGCCAGCTGCTTTACACTGAGCGGTGGCTGCCACTTCTCTCGAGCTCCCTCCTGGGTGGCACTGGCCTCAGCCACGTCCCTCATGTCTGACTAGGTGAGAAGCTCTAAAGCCAGAGGCTATGCTCGCTTATCTTTGCAACCCTTTCAACACCCTGCTGGCTGCCTTGTGTGCGTCCACAGACAACCCGAATATAAATGTGCATGCTCGTTTCTGCATTGGACAGACGGATGAATGGACCCATCAATCGACATTTAATTACAATACAATCACAGTAGGAACAAGACTGGATGAGACAGGCATACATTTTTTTAAAAAAAACAGAAAAGCTAAACTTGATCAACTTTCTCCTTTAATCCTAAACTCTGGGTGGGGGTGGTGTATACTATTTACAATTGAAAAACAGATCTCATGGCAGAATGCACATTATTCTTCTCAAGTACTCATGAAACATTCACCAAGACTGAGCATGTGCTGGGCCATAAAGCAAATTTCAACAAACTTAAAGGAATTGAAATTGTACAGTGTGCTCTCTGACCATGATGGAATCAGGCGAGGAATCCGCAGCAGAAAGACCACAGGAAAATCTCCAAACACACGGGAACTAAATAGCACACTTCTAAATAATGCATGGGCCAAACAGGAAGTCTCAAAGGGAATAAGAGCACATAGAACTGAGTGAAAATGAAACACAATATGTCAAAATATGTGGGGTGCAGCTAAAGCAGTGTGGAGAGGAAAATTTATGGCATTAATTACTTATAAAAGAAATGAGGACAGGCCTCAAATCAATAGTTTAAGTACCCACCTCAAGAAATAAAAAAAAGAAGACCAAAAAATAAACCCAACGCAATCAAAAGGAAGGAAATATTAGCAGCAAATCAATGAAACTGAAGATCAGAAAACAAGAGAGAAAACTCAATGAAATAAGAAGCTGGTTCCTCAAAAAAAAAAAAAAAAAAAATCAATGAAAGTGACAAATCTCTAGGAAGAATGACAGAAATAGAAATAGAGATCCGCAATATGAGGGATGAAACAAGGAAGATGATGACATATCCTGCAGCCACGGGAGGATACGACGGGAATACTGTCAGCAGCATTACACGCACAGACATGACAACTTAAGAGGATCGGTTCCTCGAAAAATCAGACCGCCAACGCTCGACCAAGATGAAGCAGACAACAGACTAGGACGATAACCACTGGAGACACTGAATTTATAATTAAAACGCTCCCCCAAAAGAAATACCCAGGCCCAGAGGATTTCGCTGGAAAATGCCACCAAACATTTTAAGAAGGATTGACACCAATCTTGCCAATCTCTTCTAGAAAGCCAAAGAGGGGCTGGGGCGCCTGGGTGGCTCAGTCGGTTAAGCATCTGACTCCTGGTTTCAGCTCAGGTCATGATCTCAGGGTCGTGAGATCGAGCCCTGCGTTGGGCTCTGTGCTCAGCGGGGAGTCTGCTTAGGATCCTCCCTCTTCCTCTGCCCCTCTTCTTGCTCATGCACTCTCTCTCTCTCTCTCTCAGATAAACAAATAAATCTTTAAGAAAAAGAAAGAAAGCAGAAGAAGGGGAACACTTCCAAACTTACTTTACAGGAGGCCAGCATTACCCCGACACTACCCTCAGTGGCGCAGGAGGCCGGTCACACCCAGAGCCCACGGCCGGGACAGGAGGAAGCCGGAGGACAGATGAGTGGCAGCCCTAGGTGACTTTTTCTTAAACATACACTAGTTTCAATTCTTCTTATAAAGAGTACGTACCCACCGTAGAAACAAGAATATGTGGCAAAATCCAAACAAGAATGTAGAAAATAAGCACGATCACACCACAGAGAGAAAACAATTGTCAGTTTGGTGACATGTTTCTTTTCAAGGTGTCATACAAGTGTGTTTTTATAAAATTTGGATCTCCTATAGTTTTGCGTATTATTTTTTTCACCTAACAGTAGATCATGACCATTTCTTCAAAAAACTTTTTAATAATGACAAAATATTTAGTACACTGTCATTCTATTATTTTTAAAATTACACCCCTCTGGAACATTTGCATGTTTTTCTTTCTTTTTTTCCAATTACAAATAACTGCAATGAGAGCCTTCCCGTATTCAAGTCTTGGCACACATCTGTGGTCATTTTCTCAGAGAGCTTCACTAGATAATGTTTTCCACAGGTGTCAGCTGGCCTGAGGACAGAGAAGGAGCTGGTTTGAACTGAGCAGATGGGGACAATGCCAAGTGAAGGTGCTCGGAGGGGCTGCTGGGTTGAGATGCCCCAGGGAGGGTCAGGGTAGGTGCGGCTGGGAGGCCTGATGGGGCATTCAAGAAGAAGGTAAGAGGATAAGGCAAGATGGTGAAGGAGTAGGAGACCCTAGTTTTGTCCGGTCTCGGGAATTCAGCTAGATAGCTATCAAATCATTCTGAGCACCTGTGAACACAACCAGAGATGTAAGAAAAGAATAGTTGCAGTTCTACAAATAGAAAAGTGACTCTGCAAGGTAGGAGGTGCAGAGAAGTGAATCCAAGGCAATATATCGGAAGATAAGCCGTGGGGGAAGGGAGCCTCCGTCAGAGCAGCGAAACACAAAATCTGAACCCTTAGAAGTCTGCTCTGGTGAGGGACGTCCCTGCCTGAAAGGCGCTCAGGCAGCAAAGTGGGGCAGAATCCTAGGTTTTAAAAATGGGGGTGGGGGTAGGGCAGCAGGGCGTCACTGCTTTCCAAGGGAAGGACAGCTAGTGACCTGTCCCTCAGAAGTCTTCTGCCCGGGACAGACTGGCAGCGTTGGGCGGGGCCTTGGCCTCCACGCAGCTCCCAGGGACAGTGTGGTTTCAGGATCCCTGGGGTCACAGGAAGACCGGGGGTGCCTGAGTGTGGCAGAGCTCCCAGGCATCAGAGCGGGGAAGCTGGCTGCAATCAGCGAGCCCAGGAGTGGGGCTCTCAGCTCGGGGTTGCCACATACTGGGAACCGCAGCACAGTTGGGGGGCCGCTCTCTGAGCAGGGGCCCAGCAAGCGGCAGGACCACAGCAAGAACCCCCTCCCTCCCCAGGGAGGAGCAGCGCTGCAGGAGTCCGCAGGGTTTGGAGACTCAAAGGATGGTCACGTGCCTGAGATAGAAATGCTCAGTCACAGGCCAGGTGAGCACAGAGTGCGTCCAGAGGCCAGGGAGACGGGAGGTATTGACTGCTTTTCCCTGATGGCTCACTGAGGACTGGGGCCCCAAGCTTTCGCCTCCAGGGCTGGGGACTGGGAGGCTGCTGTTTTCATTCTCATCCTCTAGAATGGTGTGGAAAGCCTTCAGGAACAAGAGCTACATTGAGCAAACCTGAGCTACTTAGCCTGGTCCCCGGCAAGGGTGATGCCATTCACCGGAGGCAAAGACACTCGAGAATCAACGCAACAGGCCCCTCCCCCAGGAGATCAGCAAGAATGTCCAGCCAAGACCAAGTTTACGAGTCAAGGAGAACCATAAAACTCCAGTGCTAGGGGAAAATAGTACATAGAAATCACGGGTTTTTCCCCACAATTCTTTAAGTCTGATAATTTTAATTTTTTTCTCTTTCCTTTTTCAACCAATTTCTTATTTTATCAACTCTTTTTCTAAAATCTTTTTTAATTTTCATTTTTACACTTACATTCTACCTTTTCATTGTATTTAATTTTATTTTTGTATATATAGGAGTTTTTTCTTTCTTGACAATTTTGGGATATACTTTCTTTTAACAAACAGACCAAAACACATTCAGGATATAGTGTATTGCTCTGTTTTCTTCATCTGTCTGTTTTTATTCCTTCTTCTTTTTTTGTCTTTTTTTGTCTTCTTCTTTTTTTGTCTTTTAATTCTCATTTTTACAGTTACATTCTATCCTTTCAATGTATTTAATTTTATTTTTGTACATATATAAGTTTTTCTTTCCTTATAATTTTGGGATCTAGTTTTCTAACAAAGACACCAAAATACATACAGGACCCAGTGTATTGCTGTGTTCAGGCAAACAGATGCCTGTCTGAGCGTATTCTCTCTCTCTTTTTTTGGTTTCGGGTCTCTTCTGATTTGTTTAGTGTACATTTCTCTGAGGTCATTATTGCCATTTTAGTATTTCGTTCTCTTGTTCATCTATTCTTCTCTGGATAAAAAGACAAGATGGAAAAACTCACCTCAAAAAAGAGAACAAGAGGCAGTATTGACAGCCAAGGACCTAATCAGTATGGACATAAGTAAGATGACGGAACTAGAGTTCAGAATAACGATTACAAAGAAACTAGCTATGCTGGAAAAAAGCGTAGAAGACACCAGAGAATCCCTTTCTGGAGAAATAAAAGAACTAAAATCTAGTCAAGTCAAAATCAAAAAGGCTATTAATGAGAAGCAATAAAAAATGGAGGCTCTAACTGCTGGGATAAATGAGTCAGAAGAGAGAATTAGTGATATAGAAGACCAAACAGTGCAGAATAAAGAAGCTGAGAAAAAGAGAGATACACAACTACTGGATCATGAGGGGAGAATTCGAGAGATAAGTGATACCATAAAGTGAAACAATATTAGAATAATTGGGATCTCAGAAGAGGAGGAAGGGGGGGGCAGATGATATATTGAAGCAAAAAATAGCAGAGAACTTCCCTAATCTGGGGAAAAAAACAGGCATTCAAGTCCAGGAGGCAAAGAGAACCCGCCCTCAAAATCAATAAAACCTCAACATATAGTAGTGAGGCTTACAAATCTCAGAGACAAAGAGAAAATCCTGAAAGCAGCTCATGACAAGAGGTCTGTAACCTACAAGTGTAGAAACATTAGACTGGCAGATCTCTCCTCAGAGACCTGACAGGCCAGAAAGGCCTGGAATGATATATTTAGGGTGCTAAATGAGAAAAATATGCAGCCAAGAATACTTTAAACAGCTAGGATGTCTTCAAAATAGAAGGAGAAATAAAAAGCTTCTAGGACAAACAGAAACTAAAAAAAATTTGTGATCGCTAAACGAGCTCTGCAAGAAATATTAAAGGGGATCCTTTAAATGAAGAGAGAGCCCAAAAGTAACATAGACCAGAAAGGAACAGAGACAATATGGAGAAACAGTGACTTTACAGGTAACACAAAGGCACTAAATTCATATCTTCCAATAGTTACTCGGAATGTAAATGGGCTAAATACTCCCATCAAAAGACACGAGGTATCAGATTACATTAAAAAGCAATACCCATTGATATGCTATCTGAAAAGGACTCATTTTAGACCCAAAGACACCTCCAGATTGAAAGTATGGGGGTGGAAAACCATTTATCATGCTAATGGACATCAAAAGAAAGCTGGGTTACCAATCCTTATATCAGAAAAATTAGATTTTAAACCGACTATAATAAAAGATGAGGAAGGACACCATATCATAATTAAAGGGTCTATCCACAAGAATATCTAACAATTGTAAATATTTATGCCCCTAACATGGGAGTAGCCAATTATATAGACCACTTAATAACAAGATTAAAGAAATACATTAATAATGGTAATTGATAATAATACAATAATAGTAGGGGAATTTAACACCCCACTCACTGCAATGGACAGATCATCTAAGCAGAAAATCAACAAAGAAACAAGGCCTTTGAATGACACACTGGACCAGATGGACTTCACAGATATATTCAGAGTTTTCCATCAAAAAGCAACAGAATATACATTCTTCTCGAATGCACATGGAACATTCTCCAGGACAGATCACGTACTGGGTCAAAAATCAGGTCTCAACTGGTACCAAAAGACTGGGATCATTCTCTGCATATTTTCAGACCACAATGCTTTGAAACTGGAACCTGATCACAAGAGGAAATTTGGAAGGAACTCAAATACATGGAGGCTAAAGAGCATCCTACTAAAGAATGAATGGTCAACCAGGAAATTAAAGATGAATTTTAAAAAATTCATGGGAACAAATGAAAATGAAAACATAACTGTTTGAAACCTTAGGACCAAAGGCGGTCCTAAGAGGGAAGTATATAGCAATACAGGCTTTTCTCAAGAAATGAGAAAGGTCACAAATATACACAACCTAACCTTACACCTAAAGGAGCTGGAGAAAGAATAGCAAACAAAGCCTAAACCCAGCAGGAAAAGAGAAATAATAAAGATTAGAGCAGAAATCAATGAAATAGAAACTAAAAGAACAGTAGAACAGATCAATGAAACTAGGAGCTGGTTCTTTGAAAAAATTAATGAGATTGATAAAACCCTGCCTGGCAAGACTTATCAAAAAGAAGAGAGAAAGGACCTAAATAAATAAAATCATGAAAGAGAGAGGAGAGATCACAACCAACACTGAAGAAATACAATTATGAGAACATATTATCAGCAACTATATGCCAACAAATTAGGCAATCTGGAAGAAATGGATGCATTCCTAGAGTTGTATAATATACCAAAACTGAATCAGGAAGAAGCAGAAAACCTGAAGAGACCCATAACCAGCTAGTAAATTTAAGCAGTAATCAAAAATCTCCCAACAAACAAGAGTCCAGGGGAATTCTACCAAACATTTTAAAAAGAATTAATACCTATTCTTCTGAAGTGGTTTCAAAAATCGAAATAGAAGGAAAACTTCCAAAACTTTTTTACGAGGCCAGCATTACCTTGATTCCAAATCCAGACAAAGACCCCACCAAAAAGGAGAATTACAGACCAATATTCCTGATGAACATGGATGCAAATTTTCTCACCAAGATACCAGCCAATAGGATCCAACAGTACATTAAAAGGATTATTCACCATGACCAAGTGGGACTTATTCCTGGGCAGCAGTGTGGTTCAACAACCTCAAATCAATCAACATGATAAACTACATTAATAAAAGAAAGGAGCAGATTCATATGATCCTCTCAATAGATGCAGAAAAAGCATTTGACAAAGTATAGCATCCTTTCTTGATTAAAACTCCTCACGGTGTAGGGACAGAGGGTACATACCTCAATATCATAAAACCCATCTATGAAAAGCCCACAGCGAATATCATTCTTAATGGGGAAAAACGAGAGCTCTTCCCCTAAGGTCAGGAACACAGCAGGGATGTCCACTATCACCACTGCTGTTCAACATAGTAATAGAAGTCCTAGCCTCAGCAATCAGACAACAAAAAGAAATAAAAGGCATCCAAATCTGCAAAGAAGAAGTCACTCTTCACAGATAACATGATACTGTATATGGAAAACCCAAAATACTCCACCCCAAATATTGCTAGAACTCATACAGGAATTCAGCAAAGTGGCAGGATATAAAATCAATGCATAGAAATCAGTTGCATTTCTATACACTAACAGTGAGACAGAAGGAAGAGAAACTAAGGAGTTGATCCCATTTACAACTGCTCCCAAAACCGTAAGATACCTAGGAATACACCTAAGCATGGAGGCAAAGGATCTGTACTCAGAAAACTATGTACTCAGAAAACTATGTGTACTCAGAAAACGCTCATGAAAGAAATTGAGGAAGACACAAAGAAATGGAAACACGTTACATGCTCATGGATTGGAAGAATATTGTGAAAATGTCTATGCTACCTAGAGCAATCTAAACATTCAATGCAATCCCTATCAAAATACCATCAATTTTTTTCACAGAACTGGAACAAATAATTCTAAAATTTGTATGGAACCAGAAAAGACCCCCAATAGCCAGAGGAATGTTGAAGAAGACAACCAAAAAGTGGGAACATCACAATTCTGGACTTCAAGCTCTATTACAGAGCTGTAATCATCAAGACAGTATAGTACTGGCACAAGAACAGACACATAGATCAATGGAACAGAACAGAAAACCCAGAAATGGGCCCTCAACTCTATGGTCAACTGATCTTTGACAAAATAGTAAAGAATATCCAATGGAAAAAAGACTATCTCTTCAACAAATGGTGTTGGGAAAACTGGACAGCCACATGCAGAAGAATGAAACTGGACCATTTCCTTATACCACACACAAAAATAGACTCAAAATGGATGAAAGACCTAAATGTGAGACAGGAATCCATCAAAATTCTAGAGGACCACAGGAAGAAACCTCTTTGACCTCGGCCAGAGCAACTTCTGGCTAGATGCATCTCCAAAGGCAAGGGAAACAAAGGCAAAAATGAACTATTGGAACTTCATCAAGATAAAAAGCTTTTGCACAGCAAAGGAAACCAAAAGACGATAGACAGAATGGGAGAAGATATTTGCAAATGTCTTATCAGATAAAGGGCTAGTATCCAAAATCCATAAAGAACTTATCCAACTCGATACGCAATGAATGGGGCACCTGGGAGGCTCATTGGGTTAAAGCCTCTTCCTTCGGCTCAGGTGATGATCTCAGGGTCCTGGGATCAAGCCCCGCATTGGGCTCTCTGCTCAGCGGGGAGCCTGCTTCCCCCTCTGTCTCTGCCTGCCTCTCTGCCTACTTGTGATCTCTCTCCTCTCTGTCAAGTAAATAAATAAAATCTAAAAACA
>CM052890.1:2141854-2340732 GCA_028534135.1 Potos flavus | reverse complement strand
GACACTGGGCACGCGCTAGGTGCTCACATCCCTTCTTGAGATCTTCCTACCGGCAGAGAGACTGAGCCCGTTTCTCTCGGTACAATGGCCACCGCAGAGACACTCGGACACGAAGCAGACGCCGGGCGTTGCCCCGGAAGGAGGAACGGGGACGAACAGCAGCAGCCGGGTGTCTGTGGAGGAGCTCGGGGCTCCCCCGGCCTGGCCCTCGTCTTCTCTCACGCCCACCCATGAGGCAGCCGGGGCGCACGGTCACAGGCTGTAAGTCTACAGCGGGGAACTTGAGGCTCATGGAGGTGATGTGCTTCGTGAAGGCAGAGGAGGAGTCGTGTGGAGTCAGGCCCTGACGGGCCAGCAAGACAGGACAGATGCTCCTGGACAGACGTGAGCGAGCACGTGTGCGGGAAGACGGCTCCCAAGCCCTCGCTCTCCATCGTCGTCTCCCTAAATTATTCATGGCCTCTGCCATTGCCATTTTTCTTCCTAATGCCTCACCTTTTAATCAGATCATTTCTTATCTGGTTTATTCCGCCCCCGCTCCACACCAGGTCCCCCGCCTCCACTCCCCGGTTCTGCCCATCTGCACGTCTCAATCCGCTCTTACGCGTGTCCTGTCTTGGGTGGGGACACTGATTCGGGACAGAATTTCCGAGCTGGCTCCCCTTTGTTCAGCTCTGGGGGGGCTGGCCAGGATGCTCCCGAGGAGCAGGGCTGGACCCGCACGGCGGGAGCACAGGGCATGCTGGGGCCGGCTGCCTCCCCTGCACGCGTACCCCTCCTGACGCCACTCGAGCGCCACAGCCACGCCCAAGGGACCGGATCCCGACGCTGTGGTCCACAAGGGGCTCAGCCCTGATTTGTCTGGGGCTCAGGCTTGGCCCTCAAACAAAGGAGGGTCAGGGTGGGCGGTGCTTCCTGGTGAAGACTCAGAGACTGTCGCAAGCCTGAGAAGCTCTATTGGGTGGCCGAGGGACAGGTGTGGGATGACGTGTACGGCAGGGTCTGGAAACAGCAGGAGAAGACCCACTGCATTCCAGAAGCACGGGGTCCTTTCCCCGGGATGTTACAGTCACGTGAGCACACAGGAAGAGTCTAAAACACGGGTAAAGGAGAGGGCTGTGTCCCCCAGAAGGAGGACAAAGACGCCTGTGTTTCCTGTGCCCCTGCCGGTGAGGAGGGAGCAACGGAGAAGCAGAAACGCCTGCAGGGAGGAAGATGTGAACTATGGGAACGCCCCCTGGGAGCCCCCGAGACCTGTGGGGGCTCCGGGCGCGGGGCTCCAACACCAGCCCTCCAACGCGCAGACAGAGGGAGACGACCCAGCTGCAAAAGCTGAGATACGGATGGGAAGTGACACGCTGGGCACCACTGAGGGACTTCAGCTCATCAACAGTTTAAAAAAAGAGCGACAGTACGCACCATCCTCGCGCAGAGAGCTAAGAGAAGCCATTCCTCACCTAGCGGAGGAAAGCAGAGGCATCCTCGGTCTGTCTCTCCATCCAGAAGATCCCCTGACCCGGAGGCGGGAGCCTGCCCGCCCGCCACCTCCGCCCAGCCCTGCGCCCTGGTGTTTCAGACCAGGAACGTACCAGCCCGCCCCTCTCGCGGCCTGCGTCCCAGCTGCAGGAACCTACCCATTCATGGCCAAATCACTGCTCTTGGGCCTGGAGTTGCTGTGGCCCCTGGCGCTCTCCCTCCGCTCCCCTGCACAGCCGCCAACAGGTTCGTCCTCCTCAGGTATCATTTTGCTGCTGTCGCTCACTGCTCTCAACCTTCGATGGCTCCCCAGGGCCAACCGAGTCAAAGCCCAACTCTAGCGCCACAAGCCCTTCTCAGCGAGATGGAGCTGTGCTTGCCCGCGCCCGGCACAGGACTGAGACGTCCCAGTACCGAAACGAAGCAGTCGTCGTTAATAGCAATCGGGGATTGTTAATAGCAATATTCATTAAGTATTTCCAAGTTTATTGTTCTTTTATTAAGTAGACGAATTAAAACAAACATTAATTGTCCAGGTGCTCGGCTGTCTCATTTGTTCATGAGTAATCAAGCCTCACGTGCAGACGAGTGGGCCCTTCCTGGCTGTCTTGCATTTTAAATGTTCCTGCCAGGGAAGCATTTCCCTGTGGAAGCAGAACTGACTGTGCCTCATTTATAAAGGAGGCTTTATGGGCTTAGGGATGACGACGGACAGCCCATCGATAAGGGGTGACGATAACGGTATGTAATATCAAGGAACATGAGGTCTCGGGCATGATTTGGGGAGAGAAGGGGGCGTTTAGAAACCTTATCATTTGAGAAAGGTCAAGGCCTGGCGGCAATAAAAACGCCAAAGCAAATAAACTCACACCTGCGAGTCAGCAGCAGCCAGAAGGGCCGAATGAAAAGGTGTCGATTTTGGGGGGGAGCTGCTTCCCCGGACTGGGATTGGGGTGCTGCGGGCACATGCGGCCGCTCCGAGACAGGGCCCATTTACTCCTGCCGAGCGTACCAAGAGCGAAATGTTTCTGGATGCTGGCCTTCCTGCAGCTGAGACCCGGGTCCTCCGGAACACGGTGCGGGGATGAGCCTTAAAATGATGGGGCTGGGGCGCAGCCTATGAAGGTAGGACCCACCGGCTTTATTTCATTGTGCCTGGCCATTTTGGGGGGGTTGGGCACTGGGAGGGGTTTACCAATTTAGTAAATTGTTTGGCTTGTATAAATGAAAACCATTAAAAAAAAAAAAACGCACCAAGTTGCAAATTCCTTCACGAATAATCACAGTGCACTACTAAAAACAAAATTCTAAGTAATCCCTCTCTTTGAAGGACGTCCACAGCACCGCCTGGGGCTCCACGGCCAGCTTTACCGTGACACGTACCATCATGCCATCTAGAAGCCGGCGGTTGTGCGGATCTTTCCGAGAGCACGTGGACAGCCGAAGGGTGCGTGTGGAGACGCTTTCCGGCCTTACCACCCAGAAGCAAGCGGCCAGGACATTGTCTGTGTCCCTTCCTCGTACTGCTGTAGCCTCGGAACACACAGACCGAGTGACGGGAGGGACGGACTGCCTTCTCATTGCCCCCGAGAGGCGCGGGCCCTTCACTTCTATTTCTAACGTGCTCCAGGCAAACTCGGCGCGCCCCGCTCCCCAGCAAGGACCTGCAACCGCGCGGGAAAGCAGGCTTACCTCCCTGGAGGGTGTACTCGGTCACGGCCCTGCTGAAGACGCCCAGGCCCGCCCCGTTGTAGGCGGCCACCTGGATCTCGTACTGCGTCCAGATGATCAGCTCTGTCACCAGGCAGTAGTTGACCTCCGGGCTGGTGATGTCGCGCTGCTGGTGCTCTCCCGGCAAGCCGGCCAGGCGGTACCTGCAGCAGAGCGGGGAGAAAGGGCTGGAACCGGGCAGCGGGCGCACCCGCACTCGCTCCGCGCGGTGGGAGGGAAACGAAGTCCACAGAGGAGAGCGAAGCCAGGGGGCAGCCCGGGCAGCACGGCCTCCTCAGCCAGCCATTCCAAAGAGGGGTCGCTGAGTCTCCCAGCGATTCTAAGCTCTGGGCAAGACGGAACTGACATCTCCACGTGTGACAGTTAAGGAAAAGCGATGGCTTTTTAAGTGTAACTCATCTGGGGCGCACGGTGACTTAGTACCGAAAGTTCCAGCCGTGATTTCTGTTGGGGCGTTGAGATAAATGACAACTTGGGAGCAATGCTCTCCTCCTTTGGCTCTGAAATGTGGGGAGAAGCAGAGAAGCCTCTTGGTCTCCTCTCCCATCTGAGGTTCTAGATCTGTTCGCAAGGGTCCCAGCACAAGAGTGAGTGCTCTGCGTGGTGCTCCCTCTGCTCCAACGCTAGTCCGATGCTGCAGGACAAGCCGCGTCATAGGGGAGCTTCGCGGGGAAATGGGTGAAGGGGTTAACTGTATGGTGACGGGAGGTGGCCAGACTTATCGGGACGATCACCGCGCAATGTATACGAAGTGAATTCTTACGGTGTACATCTGACACTAATACAGTGTTATCGACTAATTTCACCTCGGTGTTCAAAAAGGAAACGTGTAGAACAAAAAGAATAATTCACCGCCCCCACACACAAAAGACATAAATTTAAAGTTGTATTTATTTTAAGAAGTGGCACACAAGACTCTGGACTTAGAAAATGTATAAATTAGGAAATTGCCATGTGTACTACGAAAGCACTTTGGTAGCACTATTGGGAAGAGCAAATGTTTTTCCTGATTTTGTTTGCAGAAGTGGATTGGTTCCCGGGGGTCAAGTGCGGGGCGTGTGCTGGGAGGACCTGTCCTGGGAGCACCTGCCTTGGTCATCCCGCGGCTTCAGAGACACCCCAAATCCTGTCCAAGCGGCGGCTCCTGCCTCAGGAAGACGTAGCTTCATCTGATGAGGGGGAGGGGTGAAGACGGGGGGCCCCTGAGCGAGAGGACCCTTGATGGCGGGTTGGGGTCCGGCTCCCCACTGACACGGAGCTCCCCCATGGGCTGCAGTGGCTCTCTGGTCCCTGTGCCGTCCCGGGCGGAGCGCCTGGGCACAGAGGTGAAGGCCGCGCCAGGCTGCTGCTGTCAGGAGAAGGAAGAACCCCCCCCCCCCACCCAGATTCAGGCCCTTCCATGGACCACCGATCTCCAAAGAGAATGACGCTGCAAACACAGTATGGAAGTCCAGAGAAGGCAGTAAAAGGTTCTTCGTGAACGTCCGGATTTTCTGAGGACAGACTCTCAGCTCCTCTTGCTACAGATGCTTGCGCAGGCGAGGCCTGCGTGGTGGGAAGATACTGGAGCAAGAGCAGGCAGCGCTGGCACGGCAGGAAGGTTCCAGGCGTCCTCCCGCCCCCTCCCGCCTGAGAGCAGCAGCCGCTCGCAGGGCCGGAGGCGCAGGGGACACCGTGCTCCTCTGTGACAGGCAAAAGCGAAAGCTGATGCCTCACCCCGCATTTCTGCCTCAGATTCCATCCGCTTCTGACACCTACTGAACTGCCTGCACCAAGCAGGCGGGGGTGCGCTTCCTAGTGGGGGGTTAGGTTCGTTCAGAGGACGTCATGGTCCTCAAGGTGGCGGCCCACAGGGAGAGGGCCTGGCATCGAATAAGCCACGTGCCAGATATTTCCACTTAAATTCCCCGTCTACAAAATAAATAGCACTGAGACAGTGGGCCATTTGGAAGAAGGCAAGAGTCAGCCCCACCCAGGGCGGCCTGGCGTGTGAATGGTGGCCAGGACCACTTACAACCGATATGGCGCATGCTGGGCACGATGGCTTATGAGAGCTCATTAGTGCGGACCCATCGCTACACCTTCCAGGGAAAAGTGAAGAAGTCAGCTCCAGAAGGCTCAGGCTGGGAAGAAGACTGACGTGCTGGGTGGCCTGGAGCGGAATCTTTACGTCTCTGAGCTTTGGTTTTTCAGTCCTGAAAATGACATCATGTCTTGGAAGCAGGCTGCCCTCCTTTCCGCGGCTACCCTCTCCTCGACGCCTGTTCACGCAATCGTGCCAAACCAACCACGGGATTCATGTCTCGGTAGCGGGCTGCCCTCCTTTCCGCAGCAGGCAGGTTGGTCCATTCTGACCCGCGGCTCAGGGTGCTTTTGTAATATTCACAGGATGTCTGGGAAGGTCACAATTAATAACGCAAGGGCAGAGCATCGTCCTCTGACTGATGGGATACGTTGCCCGGGAGACCGTCTCAGACAGAACAAGAAGATTTTTTTATATGGAAATAAACAGGAGAATGTTTTTAAAGGACATAACCCCTACGCTCCTCTCAAAGAAGCACCCTGCCCATTATTATAAATATTTTATGACTGCGCACACATCCTAACTACTTCTTATGGCCAGAGCCACGGTGGTGATTTATTTCCATTTTGTTCCTCCGTGGATTCGGCTGTATGTCTGACACAGACGTTTGAGGCCTGGAGGGTACACAGTTGCAAACAGAGCTGATTTGCAGACCGGAGGATTATTCGGAAATGTTTCCAAGTAAATGCATTTTGGCACGGGCCTTTAATTTCTGAAAACTTTGCTATTCATGGGCCTTGGGTCGTGCACCCTCATTTCAGGCCTTTCTTGATTCAAACCCCCACAAATACAGATGCCCTCTTTCCCAGCACTCGAGTCCACTGACACCATCACACAAGATCCTTTTAACAGTGGTAATCCCACAAAAGAGAGAAACGTGCAGTTCCTGATGGGGTCTTGTAACATCAGAGAGATTTTATTAAAGTCCTCGCCCCGAGGTTGGTTCTGCGAGTTGACTTTTAAAGTCATTCCTTGGCAGCTGGAGCCTGAGGATCCTTCTCTGTGCACTCCAGATGAGACGGAGGCAGCAGGGATGACAAGCGTGTATAGGGCTGGGCAGGGAGGGCAAGGGAATTATTTTCATTAGCTGATGAGCATGGGACATGAGTGACAGCTGGAACGGACAGAAGATCTGGGCCTGTGTGCGTGGGAAGCCCCAGCCTGTTTTTGGGAGGGAACTGGGAACTGCCCTGAGCCCACAGGTGCCCCCGGCCTGAAGGGGCCCGTTCAGAGTCTCTTGTTGAAAGGGGGGAGGACGCTTAGGGGCAGAGTGACCAAAGGGGCCCCAAGTGCTGATTCCAGTCCTCCCGCCCCTGTGGACCCTACGGGAAGCCCACCTTTAAACCACTTCAGGTGGATAATGATCTAGCTTGTGTTTAGAGGATAATTCACACCTTTGAGAAAGACTGGAGAAGAGCAGTGAAGTGGCTGTGATGGGCTAATATGACACGCCTGTGGATAAACGTGTGTTAAACCATGAGCGGACGATTACATGGATAGATACTGGAAGAAGCGGTCCTCCATATGCAAAGAGCACAGAGCTAAAGCAGCTATGCTTTTGTAACTTCTTACATTTGTCTAAGACATTACATTTAGCCCCTTTCGACCTCTGTTAACCCGGTGTTTGCTAATCACAAGCTCGTAAGGGCACGGGCCTGGCATTGGGAGGAAGGTAGTGATGGACACCCACGGTTCTTGCCCGATAAGGCTGGGAAGGGACACGAAGTGCATGTTGTGGAATGAATATGTCCATCTGTGGCTGTACCGTCCGTTAGAAGAGATTCATAAATACCCTTTAATACTGCTTTACTTTTTCCTGTTCACCATTTGTGTCAACAAACCACTGCAATGATCACACTTGGTGTGATTTCAAGATTAGCAGTAGTTTCAGCAAAACAGATTTCTTCTCTCCAACCCAGCCAAGCTCTTGTAGAGTCCTCTCAACGTTCTCAGAAGTCTCACCGCCCCTTATAAGGCAGGGAGAGCAAACTGGCCCCGCTCTGGGCTCTATCTATCCTGTGCAGGTCTGAATTTGCCCTGTGTTTCAAAACGTACTGACTTCATTTCTAACGTTCAGAAATTGCGAGATCGCATGTAAAAAGCTAGATTTTTAGAAATTTCTTTGAAAACACTAGAAAACCTGGCAATACTGAACAGCGCAGGAGCTAGCCTGGTAACAATTGGCCAATAATGAAACCAACAGTACTATTATGAATTAAAAATTATTCTAATAATAATGCATGCCCCTGGCAAAAACTGAAACAGAAAGAAGAGATTTGGAATGAATAGCATACCTTGACCCCAACTCATAATATCCCCCTTCATTCTTCTACCAAGGTGCAAGCATCGGCACACAGACATGCTATGGTCGGATACAGAGGCTGCCCCTGCAAGCCCACCCACGGTCACTTGTTTGCCACAGTCCCCCCCACTTCCTAGAGTCTGACACCAGCCTGCTTCTCTTGATTACTGCTGGGCTCCTCTAGACCTTTGAGTTTGCGACCCCAGCAAAAGAGACCCTGGACTCTATAACGAGAGTCTAAAAATCTCCAAACACCGGCTACTTGCCTGAGAATGTACCCACGCAGCACCCCATTGTGCTCTGCTTCTGGGGGCGGCTGCCACTGGACCATGATGGACTGATTGGTACGCCCACTGGCCACGATATTCTTCGGGGGAGCACTGGGCGGCTCTTCAGGTAACATCAACCTAGAGATAGAACATGGGGAGGGAAAGAGAGATCAGCATCCGAGACAAACGGCCCCCATTTGCATTCTCTGGCTGAATCTGGAGCTTAACTACTTACCAAAATCAAGCGATGAACAAAGCAAAGCACACAGCTGATCAAACTCAGAGGACACGCATGAAATAGGTACAGCAAATCAACATAATAGAGAATCAGTGCAGCCAGCAAACAGGAAGACACAGGAGGTGACCTTATTCTGTCTGGATAACCCACAGCACCTCCACTCCGGGAAGGGATTACAAGCCTGAGCGAGCCAGGCCGCCGGCCCGCAGCCTGAAACGCCTTCCAAATTAAGTTTTACTTTAGCTCTTTCAATATTAGCTCTTTCAATATTTCTCATCCAAACTCCCACATTTTCAAAAAAGTCACTTAGGTCCCAACTTTCCCACAATTTGGGCCCCGCGAATGCTCAGGCTGGTTGGGGCGGGCACACTGAAATGGGGTGCAGCCGCGGTCCCAGGTCAGGACCATTCCGGAACGTGCCGCGCCCGGCCGGACGCTCACTGCTCAGGACGACGGCACCAGCTCCCATGTGCCGGCAGTCTGGGAGGACAGAGGGAGCGAAGACACGGTCAGCGCCTGATCTCGTGGATACCAAGGGCACCAGGGAAGTCGGAGACACTTCCCGCCGAGCAATGGAGGAAAACCCGGCTAGTCCGACACGAGTGACCACCTGTCTCTCTTCCTTCTGGTCTTTCCTGTGCACATGCGGCCTTAGTGGCCGATATCACTAAGGAATGGAGATTGATTCCTTTGCTCAACGTCTTCCTCCTAACTGGGCGCTCGGGCTTGCTCCTGGGCCCCAGCTGCCCCGCGTGCCCACCGCGGCTGCGCGATTGCACACCTGCTCGTCTCGGCGCTGTACTGGCCCTTGCCCACTTGGTTCACGGCACACACGCGGAATTGATAGGTGCGAGCTGGAGTCAGGCCACGCACGGTGACGCCTGTCATCTCGGGGCCGACATTTGACAGATGTACTTTCCATGGAGAGTCTGAAAGAACGAGCAAAAGGAATTCGGAACCACACAAGCACACGTTTGAATAATAATAAGAGACTGCAAACTACATTTCCATAAGTTCTCTCATTTGCTTTCCTGGGCGGAGGGAACGGTTATTGCCATTCCCCAGGAGTGGAAACCAAGGCTCGTGGAGACCTGGCTAGCCGCTGGTAGCCACTGGGCCTGGCGCTGAACTCCGAGACCTCCCGTCGTCCTCACACTGCCGTCAACAAGCAAAGCGGCTTCTCCTTCAACCCGCATATGGCGGTTTGAACGGAACCAAAATATTCCTCATTCCCGCGTTCCCTGTCAGCTCACACGGTGAGGCAGATTGCAGATTTGTCTCCCAGAAAAGGATGCCGCACATGTCACCAAATGATAAATAAAAACTATATTCATTAACATTTTAATAAAAGAGGAAATGAGCATGATAAAGACAGATGGGCTGCGCATTTTGCAACCCATCTGCGTGGCGGCCCATTACAGCACCACACCCCTCAGTGGCTTTGGCTAGAGACAGACGTAATGAAATTCGCAGCTAGTTTAGAATATCTTTGCACCCAGCTTTCCGGCAGGTGTGCAAGAGCGACTCTGTCAGCCAAATGGGCTCTCGCCGCAAGGCTTCAGAGCATTCTGCTGGGCTCCCACACCTTTGCGAGATTTTTTTTCCCCTTCGGTGCAGAGTTGAAACCTGCTTTCTGGCCGATCATTTCGTAGAATGATGCCCTGCAATGAACAGGACCTGGCAGTGACTTTGAACACCCGCTGTCACTTCTCATGTGGAATCGTCACGATGCCTGAGCTGCATTTGCAAGTTACCAGCGAAGGGAAATTGGGGGAAGAGGGTTCTTGTGGAAATCAAACCGTCTGCCCCATTCCTTGGAAGTGGTGCCCAGATCCCTGTCGCCCACACTGGAGATGGTCAGAAACCGGGGAGCCATGATTTCCACGCCGCCCCGGCCGCGGGCGCCCTCCGCATGTGGAATCACCACCACTTCGGCAAAAACCTACGGACCTAACTATGAGGACTCACAAGTCTGTGCCGGGAGCTCATCGGGAACGCACGCTGCTCCCTCAGGAGTCACCAAGAAGCAGCCACAAGCCGCTCCAGGATGAAATGAGGCTCTCAAGGGCAACTCGCGTCGGCCCTCCCAGCGAGCCATCCGCCACGGAGCTGGAGCTCGGTAGCTGGATTCCTCGACCGAACGTTACGGCGCTCTGGAGCGGGATGCCAGTTGGGCTACAAAGGCTGAATCTTTTGAATTATTTTGAATAAAGCTGCTTCCAAAAATGGCTTTCTGGGAATGCAGTCCTCAGCACCAGCTGGGCATTTCAGTGTTCTTGGCTTTTGATTTTCAGGGATACAGGTACACTTCGGTGGATGAGGGCCCCCCGCTCTTTCTGTTTCCTTCAGAGTGCAACGTGTGCACCCCGGTGAACCACAGACACACACACACCGATTTCTCTTTTCGCTTTGGGAGTCTGAGACCCTTCTAGAAGCAGTAAACAGCTCATGGTGCTCTGGTTTGCCAAGCAGGCCCCCCCCTAGCCATTTGTCCTTCCCTCGCATCCATGTAAGTGCTGGTGGGGAGCAGCGCCTCTCCCTGCCAAGCCACACTCCAGCGGAGACACAGTTTTCGTTTGGAAGGCAACGGATACAGAGCGGTCACAGCTGACTACGCTCTTCTGCTGACAGTTGTTCATTCTTGCTTGAGCTTCTTCTATAAAGCGGGGGAGGGAGGGGGGCAAGTCAAAACCACAGGGAGATCCACATCACAACCACGGGATGGCTGCTATAAAGAAAGCAGAAATGGCGTGCGTGGGCGAGGGTGGAGAGAAGCTGGAACATTCGTGCACTGCCGGTGGGGATGTGAAATGGGGCGGCCGCTGCAGGAACCAATATGGCGGCTCCTCAAGAAACTGAAAGTAGAACTGCCGCATGGTCTGGCAATCCTACTTCAAAACAGACACCCCGACGAACGGGAAATAGACACCCTGACGAACGGAAAGGAGGGCGCAAAGAGATGTTTGCTATGAACCCGAGTGTCCATCGATGGATGGACGGATGAACAAAATGTGGTCCATCCCTACACGGAAATATTATTCGGCTTTGAACAAGAAGAAATTGACACACACTCCAACAGGGCTAATTCTTGAAAATAAGGTGGTCACAAGAGGACGGGTAGTGTAGGATTCCACTGATCTGAGGACCCTGGAGGGGTCAGAGCTGCAGACGCAGAAGCGAAAGGCAGCCCAGGGCGGGGGTGGGGAGAGGGGAAGACAGGGAGTCACATTTCATGGATACACGGTTTCAGTTTTGCCAGATGAGAAGAAGTCTGGAGAGGGTAGCACAATGTCAGTGTACCGACCACTTTACTGTATGTTTAAAAATGGCTAAGATGCTAAATTTTATGTTATGTGTGTATTGCCACAATGAAACATTTCTTTTTTCAATGGGGAAGAAAAAAATGGGGAAATAACACAGAACTCCCAAGACCGTTGTCGGTCTGAAGGAAGAGACGCGCGCTGCTGTATCCAGCACAGAGCCGGGCCCCGGGTGGGCACTGGAGCTGGGGAGCTCGTTCCCCTCCCACTGCCCCTCGTCCCTCCCCACCTCCCCACCCCATTCTGGGCTCCGTACGACCTGCCTGGCAGGGCTGGGCTCTTTCTCACTCACAGGGAGATGGCCCCAGACGATCGCACTCTTCACCCCGAGGTTCCTGCCCTACTCGTCGGGGCAGGTCTACCCCTCCTCCCTCTCTGGGCTCTGCGGCTCCCTGGCGTCTGTGTCCTGAGTCAGCTGGCTCCGGCCCCGGGCTCCCCGGGTCTCTCTCCACCCGCACCGGGGCAGACTTCCCTTCGTAGACTCCCTCTTTGCAGGTTCTAGGTGAAGACGGCCACCTGCCCCCCATGGGGACCCTGACTGAGGCAGCGCTCGACAAAACTTGCCTTCCATCCCTCTGTTCCTGCAGACCTCAGTGTCTGTGAGCGAATGGCTCCCCTGCTCAGCCACCTACAGCGTCCAAGGTCAGGAAAAGGCCAACTCAAAAGGACGGTGGCCAAGTCTGCTGACGGAGCTGACGCATGTCAGCACAGAGGGGGCAGAGCACGCCCCACGCGCCCGCCCTCCCTCCCCGATTCCGCTCAGAGTGTAAGCAGCTCCTCCGAGTGTGGAACCTGAGCAGCGGGATCTGTGGCCCATCTGACTCGGCAACAGGGCCTATTAATCTGCCCTGAACCCCGGGGGTCGGCTCAGTCCTCCGGATGCGTCCACGGAACTCTTTATTTATTTTCTTCCCTCTCCCTCGTAGAAGATAAAAGGTCTGGCAGGAAGAGAGATTAAACTGAAAACTAATACAAATGAACCCGATCTATCTCATGGGCACGCTGATTTGTACTGGAAAAAAAAAAGTGGTTAGGGAAGGATTTGCTCCCTCACAAGCCTCTGAACTTGAAGCTTGCTGAGAACCATTAAAATGTAAATGTCTGTCCCCAACCATCCTAAGCAAAATCCCTTGAAAAGACGCTCCTCCTGGTCCTTAGAAAGGAGGGCTCCGAGATGCTCGTCGGAGGGGCTGGGATGCAGAAGATTCTTCTGAGAAAGGAAACCATCCCATGAAAGTTTCAATAGCTTTTTCCCTCCCCTTCAGGGATGCCTCTTGCTCCTCTGATCTAGAAGCCAAAGGAATCTTGGTCTTCCCCAGTCAGGCTATTAAACAAACCTCCGCGCACGGGCCTCACTAATCTTTCTCTTGGCTTCGACTGCCCGGAATCCGCGAGGAGTTAATCACTCCTTGGCTCTGTCGATTGGTGAAAAAGCGGGTGGTTTTCAATCACCATAAATGTACTAGAAGCTTTTTCCCCTCCAATAAAAAAGAACTTTACCATGTTCCCAATTAAAGGTATGCAAGGAAGGAAAAGACTTTTTCCAAGAAAATCTGCATTGCCAGAGGGCCCATAATTATTACTGAGCCCTAATGTCTGCGTGGCAGCTTGCAGTCTGGACGCGCACTCACGGCCGTAACCACACGAATCTTCTTGGGGAGGAGGCACCATCTCCTCTCACACGGGTCAGGAACCGAAGACTCAGGGAGGTATAAATACCGCCCCCTGGCCTTACAGGCCGCCACTTCCCAAACTCGGGGCCAGACCGAACGTCAGCAAAGAGCAGTTGGGTGTCCAGCATCTCCGTGTGCGACGCAGTGGGAAGCACCGAGCAATACCCAGGCTCTGGTGACATTCACACACGCGCACACACGATCCGAGAAAACACACGAAACCAAAAGCCGATGCGAATTCCTTCCGGTCTCTGGGCAATTAAAGAGATGCAGGAACAAATTAAATGACACCATGAGGAAGCAATCGGTGTGGGACATTCTGGGACGTCCAGACGCCCTGGCCTCTTCACCAGAGGAGAGCAGGGGAAAGGGACGTGGGGCTCTTGTCGATCAAGAGACAGAACCACCAAAGCAATGGATGGACCTTATTTGGATCTGGATTTGTAGTCAGAAGAATCAATTATGAAAAGTCAATTTTTAAAAAAGCATCTGAAGATGACACAAAGAAATGGAAAGACATTCCATGCTCATGGATTGGGAGAATTAATATTGTGAAAATGTCTATACTGCCCAAAGCAACCTGCACATTTAACGCAATCCCTGTCAAAATGCCAACAGCATTTTTCGCAGAGCTGGAACAAACATTCTTAAAACTTGTATGGAACCACAAAAGAACCTAAATAGCCACGTACTCCTGAAAAAGAAAAGCAAAGTTGGTAGCATCACAATTCCAGACTTTAAGCTCTACCACAAAGCTGTGATCATCAAGACAGTACGGTACTGGCACAAAAACAGACACGTGGATCAATGGAACAGAATAGAGAGCCCAGAAATGGTCCCACAACTATATGGGCAACCAATCTTCGACAAAGCAGGAAAGAGATTCCAATGGGAAAAAGACAGTCTCTTTAACAAATGGTGTTAGGAAAACTGGATAGCAACATGCAAAAGGATGAAAGTGGACCACTTTTTTATACCACACACAAAAATAAATTCAAAATGGATTAAGGACCTAAGTGAGAGACAGGAAACCATTAAAATCCTAGAGGAGAACACAAGCAGTAACCTCTTTGAAATTGGACATAGAAACTTCTTTCTAGATACGTCTCCTGAGGCAAGGGAAACAAAAGCAAAAATAAACTATTGAGACTTCATCAAAACAAAACACTTCTGCACAGTGAAGGAAACAATCAACAAAACTAAAAGGCAACCAACAGATGGGAGAGATATTTGCAAATGACATATCTTATAAAGGGTTAGCATCTAAAATATATAAAGAACTTTTAAAACTCAATGCCCAAAAAACAAATAGCCCAGTTAAAAAAATGAGCAGAAGACATGACTAGACATTTTTTCCAAAGAAGACATCTAGATGGCGAACAGACATATGAAAAGGTGCACAACGTCAATCATCGTCAGGGAAATGCAAATCAAACCTGGAATGAGATATCACCTCACACAAGTCACAATGGCTAAAATTAACACAAGTTTTTAGGAAATAACAAGTTTTGGGGAGGATGTGGAGAAAGGGGAACCCTCATACACTGTTGGAGGGAATGCAAACTGGTGCAACCACTCTGGAAAACAGTATGGAGTTTCCTCAAAAAGTTAAAAATAGAAATACCCTACCATCTAGTCATTGTACTGCTAGGTATTTACCAAAGGATACAAAAATACAGATTCGAAGGGGCACCTGCACCCCGATGTTTAGAGCAGCACTATCTACAGTGGCCAAATTATGGAAAGAGCCCAAGTGTCCAGCGACTGATGAATGGATAGACAAGAAGTCGTATATACATGCAAGGGAATTTTGTTCAGCCTTAAAGATGAATGAAATCTTGCCATCTGCAATGAGACAGAGCTAGAGAGCATAATGCTGAGTGAAGTAAATCAGCCAGAGAAAGACAAATACTGTAGGATTTCATTCCTACGTGGAATTTAAGAAATGAAGCAAATGATCATGTGTGTGTGTGGGGGGGGAGAAAAACCAAGAAACACTCTTCACTAGAGAGAACAAACTAGGGATTGCTGCAGGGGGGGTGGGCCGGGGGATGGGGTAACTGGGTGATGGGCATTAAGGAGGGCACGTGTCCTGAGGAGCACTGGGTATCGTGTGGAAGGGATGAAACACTAAATTCTACACCTGAAACTAATATTATACTGTATGCTAACTGAATTTAAATAAACACATAAAAAGAGCAATTTGGGACATATAAATATGGCCTGAGTGTTAAAATGAAATTATAAGGATTACCATTAATTTTGCTGTGTGTGATGTCATTTAGTTGAGCTATTTACTGAATCACTTAAGGTTGAAACGACATAACATCTGGGATTTCCTTAAAAATACCCTAACAAAACAAAACCAAAAAAAAAGGTGGGCACTTGACGAAACCAATATGGTAATATGTTGATGGTATCAAAAATGAACACATGAATACCTTTGTGTATGTGTCGCACTTTTCAAACTAAAAAGTTTCTAGGAAGTGGCTGCTTAATCACGACATTGCCAGCATTGAACATTGTGACCGTCTTAAATCATATGTTTGGTAGACGAAAAATGCAATTTCACTGATGCTTTGCCTTGTGTTTTTTACTATGAATGAGAATGAACACTCTTGCATTAAAACGACTTCCCATGATTTACGGAGCACGTTAAGTGGAAGACTCAAGATGCACATTTATTATTTTCTTAATTCTGATTCCACTGCGGTTTTGGCTACAACAGGCTGCGTCCTGTGTCTCTTAAAATATAAGCTTTAGGTTATGATAATAATAATATATGTAAGAATAACACCCATTTAAATAGCCGCCCACAAGATAAACCCCATTGTATCGACTTACTCACCGTCAGACCCTTCGCCCCTGGGAGAGTCCCTGACGTAGAGCAGGGGCTCCCTCAGTATTTGGTCAGTGAAAGCACCTGCAATGTCCCGGGCACTGAGGGTGACTTTATACGCACACAGCTAACCTTCGCCATAACCTCGTGGCAGGTATGAGCTCCCTCACGTTCATATGAGAAGAGGAGACACGGAGGGAATCACAGGTCACGGTCTCGTCCTTCCACCTTGGCAGAAACTCCCAGATCAAGGCGACTTGACCCTCTTTGACTTCTCATTACTGGCCGCAGTCAGTATCCGAGCCTGCACGTCCAGAGTGTGGCCACGGGGATGATCCGGAAGCAGAGCTACGCTACCGATCCAGAGCCTCCGAGAGGCTCGGCCATGCCACACTTGTGAGAGGCTCTCCTTCCCGCGCCGGCTGTTTAGAATGTGGGTGCTCTGGGCTCCTCAGGAAGACACCGCATGCCCAGGATGGGTGAGAATCTAAGCCTGGGCACAGACGAAGCTGCACTTCCCAGTGGTTACAAGTGCGCCAGCGTCAACGGCGGTAAGGCCTGCTGATGGCACGCGCCCGACAGGAAGGGACGGGAACAGCGGTTGGCTTCCTCATTCTTCCTTCTAGAACTCCAGGATGCTGCTCTAATCATCGGAAAAACACCCCCACGTCCCAGCCTAGTGACGTCCTACAAAACACCCGCCCCACACTCCTCCAAACTGCCAAGGTCGTCAAGAACGGAACGTTGGAGAAACTGCCAAGAGGAGCCCAAGGGGACACAATGGCTAATGTGCCATGGTGTCCAGATGGGACCCTGGGTCAGAACTGAGTGAATCTGAATAAAGCGTGGACTTCAGTTAATAATAAGTATGTTGATATTGGTTCATTTGTTGTGACAAATGCGCCGCATGGATAGAAGATGCTCCCAAGAGGGGAAACGGCGTGTGGGGCTTTTGGAAATTCTCTATCTTCCCAAGAACTCTGCAAACCTGAAACTGTTCTAAAATGAATCAGAAGAGAAGAAGAGGCCGGTCCACTGGTGGGCTGGAGTGGACCAGGAAGGGGAGGCACAAGCTGGGGCACGCGGAGTGGGACCCGCACCGGGAGGCCCCGTGTGCTCCGCGGGAGAAGAGAAGGGCCTGGGCGCGCGAGTGCACGCGGCGCACACGGGGAGGCACGGACGGCAGGCTCGGAGCTGCCGCAGACCCAGCTTTCAAGCCACCGCCACCGTCCCTGACGCTGGAGCCCGCGACGATGGGCCACCCCACTGTCCCACACGCACCTCACTTCATCTCTCAGCGTGGGAGGGCCTGCTGTCCGCGCGGCGGAGTGACAGCAAGGGGCCATGTCCTCTGCAGCTGTCAACGGCAGTCGCCGAGGGCCCTCATGGTCGGAGGCTGACGTCTGCTCTGGAAGGTGCAAGGACGGACGGGCCCGGAACTCTCGGCCCGCATCGGCACTGGCCCTGCCCGAGGCCTGCAGGGGCCCTTGCGGTTCTGAATCGTGTTTCTCAATAAAAGCTCCAAACGGCATGAGCCATCCAAACCCCGAGTCCACCCACGGCACCGTGTGCCCACGATGTGATGCGAGAAGGTTAAAAAAAAAAATAAAAAAAAAATACATATATATATATATATATGTATGTATGTATGTATATGTATATATATGTATATAAATTGTATATGTAACTACATACAAATTTTATGTACATATATGAATTATCTGTGTACATATAAAACACATCACAAAAATACATATTCACTACCAAACACTTGAAAAATAAGAGTATGAGAAAAAATGAAACAGAACAGGCCAGGTGCATTGTAGTGCTCTTTAAAAATCGTTTTCATGACTTCTCAAGCACTCTGTGCAATCATCTTCAAGTCTTTCGGAGACCACTCTGACCTACGTTTCGGCGTCCAGCTCACTGAGTCACTGAAATCAACTTGGTGGGATGATCGCTGTTTGCTTCTCGACATCCCAGAGCCCTGGGCGTCCAACTGTCACGAGAACCGAGAAACGCGGTTTCAAGGCCCAGACAGCCAGTCCTCCCCACGTCCGTACGGCTGGGCTGCTCGGGCCTAGAGTCAATGGCGCCCCAAGCCCCTTGTCCGCAGCAGGCTGGGGGGTGGGGGGACTCAGAGGCAAGCTTAGCGGGCGCTATGGAATCGTGTCTCTCGGGTCATTCAAAGCTCATCAGGACATTCGAAGAGAAGCGCAGACAATAACTAGTTCTGGAAGGGTAAAGATGGCTCTGGCTACAAAGTGTTACGAGACTGAGAGGACCTGATTTGCAGTCACGCAGCAGCATCACGCTTGGCGGGTGGGCAGCACATTGGGAGGATGGGCTGTGCTCGCGACACAAGACGACAAGGTCGTCGGGACAGACAGGACACTGTTGAGGCATCCACATATCTAGAAGGAGTGAACGGAAGCACAAGTTTGGAAGGATGCCGTGACTCGGACCTGCTCGTGGCAGCCCTGGGAGAGAAGCCTGAGGTCACCGCACGGACAATCACAACCCACGGGGTGCGGCGGAGACCACCAGGGACAGACCCGCATCAGGGAACCTCCTTGGCCTGGGAGGGGGGAGGCAGCAGGGGGCTACTTCCTAAGACAAAGCCCCAAGGAGCAGGCGGCTAAAGTGGTTTGGCGTCCCCCACACGGGGAGGGCTTTCTCTGTTGGAGACGTCGTCAGAGCAACGAGAAAGCGTGCAGGGCCAGAGGGAAGAGGCCCCAAGCGTGGCCTTCGAAGTCGAGAACGAAAGCACTGAGCATTTGGGAAATAACGGGCCTCCCTCCCCCTACTAGGGAACTCGGCCAAAGCAATGCCAGGAACGGGCTTTGGGACCTTACGCTCTTCACATCCAAGGGACTGGAGCCTCTGCACTGTGGGGAAGACCCCAAACGTGCCCGAGGCTTGGGCCCGCAAGGGGACACGCACTCCCTGTTAGGACGTGGGTGCCGAACGGGAGAAGCCATCTGCTTCAGGGAGGTGGAGAGAAGCCAGGGGGCTTGGGAACAGGGGTTAGACGAATCCAGAAGCGGAGGGGAACGGGGCGCTGTGGGCAGAACACATCTCGACGGTGGCGGTGCGCCCCACACAATGGGTCCAACCTTGGAGAGCTCGAACCTTAGCTGGCCGGCGGCTGGGCGGACGCAGGCGGCCCTCTCTGCAGCGGCACGGAGCGGTCACAGCAGCGTGGGCGACAGGCCCGAAAGGGCCCGCCACAAGGGAGCAGCAGCAAGGGCCGCGGCCCACCCCCACGTCTTGCCGGAGGGCGGGGAGCCGAGAGGGCGAGAACCCCCAGCCCCCCACCTCAGCCCCTGTCTGGGCCCACAGCACAGCAAGATAACCACGACGAGTAAGTGTCGGTGACACACTGTCTTCCTGCACGGGTTTTAAAATGGGAGCAAATGCCATTAATGTGAGGCTCAATATGCAAAACGCCCAAGAAAAATGAGCCAAGACATAAAGTATTTCCTAACAACTCTGAGGCTATTAGCAGATACCTGCGTGAGCTATGTTTCAAAGACAGCATTAAAACGATTTGAAGCACAAAGAACAAAGTCTCTGCAATTTCGGCAAGCAAAACAGCACAGAGCCTGTCAGCTTTTGAGCACATAATAGCGAGCGGGGATGAAGACGCTGAGCACGCGGCGCAGGGCCAGGCGGGAGCGGTTTTCACGCGGGAGCAAATGAGCTCACGGGGAGCAGGGCGCGAGGCAGCTGCCGGGCCCCGGCTGAGAGGACTCTGGGCCCGCAGAACAAAGAGCTGAGCCACACGGCTTAGACATTATCCCCGTGAAGGACAGGGAGCCTGCCTGCCTCCCCGAAGAGGCCGGGAGGGGCCTGGGGAGAGGCCCCAGGCCCCCGAGAGTGCTCCCCAGAAGCTGGCCACAGACCAGCCGCTGACGGAAGGTGCCCTGCTCGAGAAAGCTGCGGCCACGGCACTGTCCTGTGCCCGAGGACAGACACGGGCCTGGGGGCACGTGCCCCCTGGAGCCCGAAACGTCCCCTGGGACTCGGCCTGCTCCAGCGAGGTTAGCGGGTGACCTGCCCAGGGCTCGCGGTTCCCGGGCCCAGCCCCTGGGCTCCCGGTTGTCTCCGGCGCCCTTCCTTCCAGGGGACTCAATCACCGACTCAGAATAAGCAACCTTCCGGCTCGCTCCTGCTGCCTCTGAACCTCACACCAGGACAGAGCTGCCCGCACACCCCGCCGCCGGGCCTGTCGGCCGGGTTCCAGGCGCCTTCTCGCGGCATCGCTCAGTGACCTTGTATGGCCCTCTGTGGATCGGGGCTGTGGTCTGGCCTCACTCAGTCGCTCCGTGTGCGTGTGCGAGTGCGTATGTGTGCACATGCAGAGAGAGAGAGAGAGAAGCTTGTAAAGAATATTTAAACACCTGAAGTGAAAATACACATAAAATTGGATATAAAATGAAAATAAAAGATAAATAAACCCAAAATCATTAAGGAGGAGAGGACCGTGCTGGGCACCTGGGAGGGCTCAGGTAGCCCAGCCAAGCGCTCAGTTCGGGCTGTTCTGGGTTTCCTGGAGACCAAAGGGAAAAGTGATGTGCCGGGTGGCAGAGTTTGAAAAGGAAGCTGCTAAGTCGCTCGGGAGGGAAAGGTGTCGCCTTGGTGGCAGAGACGCCCACGACGTGGATGCCTCCGGCCTAGGAACCAGTATGGTATTACCTTAGCTTTTGGAAGACGGTGTTTCTTTCCAA
Source organism: Potos flavus (assembly GCA_028534135.1). NCBI lineage: Eukaryota > Metazoa > Chordata > Mammalia > Carnivora > Procyonidae > Potos > Potos flavus. The sequence continues at coordinate 2,320,071 of CM052890.1, read as the reverse complement.
GTTAAGGAAAAATACATTAATTTGGAGTGTGAGGCTCAGGAACCTGGGATCATGATGGTGACTGAGTCCCTGAGCGCGTCACCTCTGAGCCACAGAGGGCAGGACCTCAGGAATTCGCCTCAGGGCCGTGGAGCCGAGGATGTTCATAAGAGGAAGGTGTAGGGTGCTGTTAAATGGAATATTGTTATTTTAGGAATAATTGGCTCGACAGAAGAAATTTCCATAAAGATACTTTAAAAATCCTAAGAACCGTGAATGGGAAGAATGTACTAGATCATGAAGAACTTGTTTCAAATTGAGATCCTACTCATTTAAATGAGCAGGAACAGGCTGTGTGGGAAAGAGGCCTGAGGAGTGCCGGTCCTTGCAGGAGGAGGACCAAGTGAGAAGGGCCACAGGGGAGCCTCCCGGCAGGTGGAAACGTTTTGTACCTTACTTGAGGTAGGAGCTATGTGGTGTATGTGTATTTGTAAAAACTCACTTAAGATTTCTGCGTTTTGGGACACCTGAGTGGCTCAGTTGGTTAAGCAACTGCCTTCAGCTCAGGTCATGATCCTGGAGTCCCAGGATCGAGTCCCACATCAGGCTCCCTGCTCAGTGGGGAGTCTGCTTCTCCCTCTGACTTCTCTCCTCTCATGCTCTCTCTCAAATAAAGAAATGAATAAGATCTTAAAAAAAAAAAGAATTCTTTCTTGAAAAAAAAAGATCTCTGCATTTCATGATATGCAAATTATCATCAGTAAGCAACAAAAGATCAGTATCAAAGATAACAGTAAAGCCCTGGTAGACGTTCCACCGAGATCAGAGGATGAACTAGAGACTAGCTACTATGCTGATTATTCTTTTAAATTATTCTGGCCAACCCTGTAAGATTAAAAAAAAAAGAAACAGTAAGTTTTTTATTATTTGGAGAAGATAGGATTGTCTACCTTGAAAATTTGAGAGGATCAAGTGGGAAATCATTAGAATAATAAGAAAACACGGAAAGTTGCTGGACAGAAGACAAACATTCGAACATCAGGACTGTCGCCGGATCCCAACAATGGTGAGCCAGCTCCAAGATGGAATAGAGAGAAAATCCTATCCCCAGTAGCAGTGGGACAGCTTTTACATAGAAGCGTAGAGCCTGTGGGTGTAAGGCAGCAAACTTCCCTACGTGATATAAAAAAGGAGCTAATGAAATGGACAAGCAGGTCATTCTCTTGGTGGAAAGACAGAATCTCCAAGAAGTCAGCTCTCATAAAACTCATCATAGGCTTAACATCATTAAAAAAGTCAATGGAACTATTTTTGAAAGCTGAAAAAGTAATTCTGATTTTTTTCCAGAAGAATAAACAGGTGACAAGAACTAGCAAAATTCTGAAAAGATGAAGGAACTTGCTTTATCGGTTATTAAAACACATTTCAGAACTAAAACAATTAAAATAGAGGCCAAGCAGAAAAACAGACGATGAATCAGTGGGTCCAAATAAACCCCAAACAGACCTTTATAGAAACAAGTCCTCTTCATGAATAAAAAAGGGAAAAAAATCCATAAATAAATGGAATATTCAGTGAAGTGTGTTGGGAAAATGAGGGTCATTTGGAAAAAAATAAAAATCACGTGTCAGAATTTCCATCTAGATTCCAGATGAATTTAAGACTTAAATGTATGAAAAAGTAAAGCTTTAAAAACAAGATGAAAACTTATAAGAACCTGTATTTTATGCTTGTGTTGAACTATCCAACCAAATAAACAAGTAATGAAAGAAATTGTAGAGGAAAATATCAACAGATTTAACTATGTAAAAATCAAATACTTCTGTATGTCAAAAAGTAATACACAAAAATTAAGAGTAAAAAGCAAATTGAAAGAATACGTGTCACACATGACAGCGGAAACCCTAAGGCTTTGATACAAAAACAGAGGAAAGGAAACTGACAGATCATAGAGAGAAAGTACAGAAAGCCAAGGAACCTGGAAAAATGTGTTCAGCGGGACCAGTAATCAAAGAAATGCAAAGTAAAAACCTTTTTACTATGGAGACATAGGAGAGTATCTTTGCAAGCTCGGGAGGAGGAAAAATATTCTTACAAGTTTCCTTCTAGATATTTTCACGTGTTGGTGTCCCGCCTTTGCTCTGCCCTCAGGGCCTGGTTTGCCTGCTGGGTAATTCAGTGCTGCTGGAGCAGGAGACCTGGGACGGCGCCCCCCACCCCAGAGCGGGAGACCCGGGACGGCGCCCCCCACCCCAGAGCGGGAGACTCGGGATGGCGCCCCCCACCCCAGAGCGGGAGACCCGGGACGGTGCCCCCCCGCCCCCCAGAGCGGGAGACCCGGGACGGCACCCCCACCCCAGAGCGGGAGGCCCGGGATGGCGCCCCCCCATCCCAGAGCGGGAGACCTGGGACGGTGCCCCCCCCCCCCCCCAGAGCGGGAGACCTGGGACGGTGCCCTCTCAGAGGGGTAGACCTGGAGACAGTGCCCTCCCAGAGAAGATCTAGGACAGTGCCCACCCTCAGAGGGGGAGACCTGGGACAGTGCTCCCTCCCTCCCAGGGCAAGACCTGGGAACAGCGTTCCCTGGAAGCAGAGACAGGGGACACTGCTTGGAGGAGACGCTACAAGTCGTTGACCAGAGACAGAGGGGCAGGGACGGGGAGAGAATTCCCGCAGCCCTGGATATTCGCGGGCGCAGGGATCCACGAGCCATGCCTTGTTGCTGAAGCATAACAAGCCGGGCGGTGAGCGGCTGGAGAGGAGTCTGGAGAGGCAGGTGGCAGTTGGATGATGAAGGGTGCTAGGTACCATGCTAATCAGCCTAGAATCTATTCTTTAAGCAACAAAATGTCTCTGGCGGAATCAGGGCTGGCCATGTGGCTAGAAGATGGGCTAGGGACCAGTCTCCAGCCCGTGCGGAGCCCTGCGCACTCTGCGGGAGCAGAAGGAGCTCACGGAGGAACTCGGGGCTCATTGCAGCCCCTTCTCTGAGGGGCCTCTGGAGGGTTTCTAGCGGGGCTTGGCTCAGGCGCACAAGCATTTCGAGGGCTCCCGCTGCCGGCTGAGGGAGGGCAGACTCGAGGAGGCTAACTGGAGGGGCTCGTGTGATGGGGTGAAAGCCAGTCGGGCACAGGGGCTGCAGGAACGGAGAGGCAATGGGTTGGAGAAACATTTATGAGGTAAAGCTTACTATTTGTGGGGGACAGAGTCAAAACGATGTCTGGGTTTCTAAGTTGAGAAGGAGCACCTGTGGGGGAAACATGATGAGTTCTGACAGTCTGAATTTGCTGAGCCCGGGGGATGGCTGGGCGAGGATGTCTGGGGGACATCTGCTCACGTGAGTCTAGGGTCCAGGGCCGAGGTCTAGGTCGCAAACACGTTTTAGGGAACAGGCAGCCCACTGGTGACAGGTGAGCCGCGGTAGCGCGGGGTCACTAGCGGGGGGCACAGAGGAGGTGAAGACCCGTGGGTTGAGCAAGCAAAGCGAGGAACGCTGGCATTTTAGGGGAGGAGAGGAAACGAAGTCTCCAGACGAGTCACAAGGAATGGCCAGAGGGATGGAAGAAGAAGGGCTAAGAAGCAGGAGGGAGGCAGGAGTCCAGCCAAGGGAACAAGTCGCTCCGGGTGGCGGGAGATCAAGGGCACGGGCTGCACAGCCGTCGGGAGGAGCATGACCGCTCCCTGCACCTGCCCTTCAGGACGGGGAGGCTCTGGCCTCCGCGCAGGAGAGCGGCCGGCAGGGCTGAGAGATGAGGAGGAGGAGGGGGTGCTCCGGTGAGGCACGAAGAGCCAGGAGGGAAGGAGAGCTGGAAGACAGAGGGCGGCCAAGCATTCATTCCTGGCAGATGTGGGACAGAGGGGCTGGCTTCCAGCTCACAAGGGACTGTCGTGAGTCCTTTCAGTCTCTGGGCTTCACGTAAGCTCTAGGTTTTTATCAGAGTGCATGCCTACCTTTAATAATAACAATGACAAACTTACCCTGTATTTTAATTAAATTCAAGTATTGTAAGATGTGATGGCAAAACCACAACTGTGAACACCCATATGTATTAAAAAAACGAAGAGAAGAATGGAGCCTGGAGTTTTGCATAAAGGCGCTTGTTACCCGCGACTGCTTACCAGGGGACGTGCGCTACAGTGTAAAAAAATTCACAGGAAAGAGATAATCTTTCCAGCTGGTGAGAGACCTGAACTCTTCTATTTTAGCAGCGGAATAAATGCCTTAGTGCGGCTCAGGGAACACATGCAAAGGACTCAGTTTGAGGATTAGATTAAGACAAGGCTCGCCTCCCCCAAAGATCGGGATTATCACAAAAGCTCATTTGATGGGTACGCATGTTTCTAATACTGTATGAGGCCAACTCACGCATCTGAAATGAAACATTTTTTTAAAAGGTAAAATCGTGCCTCTCATCCAAATACAAAATGAACACGTGCTAAAGACTTTAGGTAGCTCGTTAATTCACGAAGGAGCCAGTCAGGTGCTCCGACGGTATCAAAAGGGAATTCGAAGCGCACACTCCCAGTGAATTTACAGATAGATGCAAACCTGGTTAATGTCTACAGAGTGATAACCGGCTACTGCAAGCCCCACTTATAACCCAGACACGATTTATTTGCATTTCTACGGATGAGAATTATCTGCATTACCCGTCAGTTGTGTACGATCCGCGGAGTTGTGGAACAGCGTGAAAGCAATGAGAAGTGCGGGCTCTACAGAGGCTGTCAGCCCAAAGGCTGCCGGATGAGACGCCCGGTAATGTGGGTTTGATCTGTCTCTGAGTCCACTTCAAAGCCCTCGTAGTCTCTTCCGGCAGTCTCCTGCCTTGTTATCGTAATCATCTCAAAGAAAGATTATTCTCGACCCAACTCAACGAGCACTTTAGAGGCCAGGCCAAATGCTCTCTAGCTGTTCACCAGAATTCTCCACCGGTTCACTGCGTCCTTGCTGTCAGGCTGCAACAAACCCTGGGCTCTCTTAACCCAGGACCCCTCGGCTCCCCTTGCCGCGGACCCTGTGTGCTCTCAGCCCCGCCAGGCAGGTACCTTGAACCGGGCCTTCAGACGCGGCCGCCCTCTTTGAGCCCCCGCTCAGCGAGGACAACGATCACGCCCCACAGAGAGGCAGTCCTCAGGGTGCCCGCGAGGCCCCGCAGGCTCTCCGTGCAGCATTTCGACTCCAGGCGAGTGCACGGACAAAGGCTCAGCGGAAGCTGCAGAGTTCTGCTTCATGAAAGGTCTGAGAGGCCCTCTGGTAATGGCTGGCGTGTGGCGAGAGCAGGTGTCGCAAAGGGCCTGACCCCGCCACGGACCCACGCTAGTATGGCCCCTGTAGGAGCCACGGTTTCCAGGAGGAGGGCGTCCTGCTCGGCCTGCCAGGAGGAGCTGGCTGCAGACAGTGTCCCAAGTAGGCGGGTGGATGGAGTTATTTAGAATCGTCCGCTTGCACAGTGCAGTGCGCAGGCCAGATACAATTTCCATTTCAGCGTATTGCTGCTAAGCTGTTCTTTCTGACCATAATTAGCCAGCAAATTCATGTTTCTTAAGGGCACTGCTTCCTAATAAAACTAAAAACCAAATCCTCGGCCCGGGGGACAGTGTGGGTCTTCCTGTTTGCCGAGGCAGGAACAAGGCCATCGGCAAGGGTGTGAGCTGTTTCGGCAAAGCCCACAGGTGTATTCTGCACAGTAGAAATCGGAATCAGCCCTCTGACAAGCATCTTATCCACTCTGGGTTCTTCGTGTCATAGTATTTGGAGCGATAACAGTAATAATGTAGAATACTCTACATTCTCCTACATCACAGTCTCTAAAGGAAAAACAGATGGGAGTCGGAACGAGCTCCACAAAGGTCCGGTCGGGAGAGCCAGACGCTAATGAGGGACTAACGATGCTCTCAGACCCTTTCGCAGGGACGTGAAGTGACTGAACGCTGAAAGAGAGGGCCGCGTGTGCCAGGCTCCCCGCCGGCTGGCACAGGTACAGAGAGAATTGGGCCCCGCCTGCCCTCATGGGGTTCACAGTCTCGCCAGAAGACACACACGTAGACCAGGAACTATTACACACGGTACCATGTACGTGATGGGAAATATATATGACGGTACAGGGACCCCGAGGAGGGAAAGAGGAAGGCTGCCTGGGCACGATGGGGGTGTGGGTCAAGGACAGTAGGAGGGAAAGCCATAACTAGGCCGGGACACGGAGAGTGAGGGAGAATTTTCCCAGGCCGACACCCCCATGGCACCTGGCAATGTCCCGGCCTACCCCCCACTGTCTCTGTCGAAGCCGGCTGCTCTCGCTGGGCCTCGAGGCTCACGCTCTGGGGCCTTTGCTGATGCCACCCCGTCCTCTGCCTGGCCCACGTCTCGGGGTCTGCCCCCTTTGATGGCCTTCTGCTTCGCCTCCTGGCCGGTCCCTCTTGTACGAGGCTCCCACAGCACGAGGGAGTGCTCCCGTGGGAGCTCGTGATGTGGCAGGATGTGGTGATGACTGTGACCTTCTCCCTGCTGTTAACGAGCGGAGACTGATCCCCTTGGCCCCGCATCCCAGCAGCCGGCAGAGTGCCGGGGGTGCAGCCGATGCGCGCGCGGGATTTAGTGCTGGGAGAGTGGCCGCGCGGGGGGCATGCATGATGGCACAGAAGAACCCATCACACATGCCACCTGCCGTGAAAACAGCGGGTGGGGCATGTGAAATGATGTCTTATTTTGGTAACCCGAGGACCAAAGAGGCGGAGCACTGGTCTTTCGGGAGAGGGTCTGGGTGGCCCGAGGGCGTCACAAAGGGACTCCACCGGAGAGTAGTTCCGGTTCACTTGCCGGGTGCCCCCTAGGTGTCAGGGCCGAGGAGACAGAGACTAACGAGCCTGGCCCTGGTCTCACGGACGCGGCCGGCCGGCAGGGTCGTGTCTGTCTGAACCCCGAGGGCAACGCTTCTGCTCCTGCCTCCTCTGTCTCCATACGGACAGTTCTCACGGGCCGCACGAGCGCAGCGTCCTCAGGAAACCCTCGTCTCCTCGGGAAGGTTATTTAATACATAACGCCGACGCCGCCTCCGCCTTTGGCCGGAGCTGTGGGGCTGAAGCCACAACGGACGGCGGCACGCAGACTGGGCTCCATTCGTACCCCGACCCCCCGGTCTGAGGAAAGAGACCAGATGGGCCGTCGGAGGGGTCCACGGGAAAGGGGGACCAGGACCTCGGGCGCCTGGCTCTTAGATGGGGCTCACGACCAAGCCATCACGGCCAAGGGTGTAAGTTGAGAAAGCCAGGCAATGGGACTCCCATCTTGCTCCTGGGACCTCCCTCAGGGGACCGATGCGGGAGCCGCCGCCCTCCAGTGAAGGCAGCTTCTCGGAGCGGGTCCCTTCCATCTCCGCACAGACGGAAGCCGACGTGGGTCGGCATTCGCCTCAGAGCTGCGGCGGAAGTGCGGGGAGGAGAACCTGCCCCACAGACCGGACCGTCTCTGTAGATGCCCGACGCTCACTAAGAGCACAGGCTGCGGAGGCAGACGGCCCCGGGGGGAACCTGCCGTCACCTCCCGCCGGCCGTGTGACCCCCGCCAGCGACTGGCCTCCGCGGGGACACGAGCGTCAGACAGGGCCTGCTGCGGCGTGAGCGCATGGGGATCAGGAGGAGGATCTCTCGCAGGAGACGAGCGGCAAGTGTGAAAGGTAACGAGGAGGGACTCAGAGAGTGAGGTCACTCACTATGGGACACGCGGCCGGGTCGGTGTGAGCGAGGGCAGAGCTGGGGGACGCCTCTGCCTGCAGAAGTGAGCAGGGCCCGCCGGTCTCGTGCGCTTCTGCCAGTCTGACTCAGGTGACGGGACCCCGAGAGGGCTCCATTCCTAGCTGTCCGGGAACAGGGACCCGTTTATCATGACGACATCCCGAGGAGACAAGTAGCGGGCCCGTGACACGGACGTCCTGGGAGCCCAGCTCCCCGTGGTCTGGCTCGCTCCCCCAAGGGGGAGGCCCGGGGAGGAGTGCGGGAGCACGGGGGAGAGAATATGATAAAGGGAGGGTGGCGGGGGGCAGGTGCCACCACTCAGGCACCAAGGACAGTGGGTTTCATTCTAAGCCTTGCGGGGTGTATCCAGGGAGGACACGTCCTTCGTGTTTTAAGGTCAGTGTCTCTGCTTGAGTCAGAAGCCTTTGGAAGAGAAGAGTGGAAGCAGGGGGACCAGTTAGAGGCTGTGTTGGTGAGCGAGGACGGGGCCTGCAGAGCTGGAGAGGGCAGCACGGTGCAGCTCGTCCTAGGACACGTGCCGGCAGCGTGGCTGAGCTGGGGACGTGGGCGTGGGGCCGGGCGGGGGGGAAAGGAGCCGAGGCCTGCTCTCGGCCTGCAGCTCGAGCAACACAGGCCTCCCCAAGGGTACCGTGGGGCTGGAACCGAGATGTGACTGCCCACACTAACGCGGTGAAGACCGTCAGGGTTAAAAGGACTTGAAATCGCAGTCCTTTTGTGAAGAATGCACACCGAAGTGTGTGTGAGACCACCAGACGGAGATGGGGAGGGACGACGCTCTGTGCCTGACTCCGGAGTTCTGGGCAAGGAGGCTGGAGACCAAGATCTCTTTCCAGGGAAAAGAGGCCCCTTGAAACCACGGGGATGCCCATGACTTCCTAAGAAGAGACTGCAGGAGGCAGAGAGGAGAGATGCTGGGGAGCCCGTCCCGCGGCCCGTGGGGAGGAGGGAAGGACCAGAGGGGCGGGAGCAAAGCCAGAACACGCTGACCGAGGCCAAGAGGTGGAGGAAGGGACGGCCCCGGGAACACCGATTCTGTGTCTGCGCCGGAGGAAACATGCAAAGACGCTCACTAGTACTGTCCTTGGCTCCCAGCCAGCCCCAGGCTGGGGCATACTGTTCCCCAAGTCCGAGTTCGCCCTGGGGATGGTGCTGAACGGGAGTGTGCACGGCCTCGCGGTGGGGCCTCGGCCTCCAGCTGCGGGCTCTCACGGGAAGACCCCAGGCTTCCTTCTCATCCCTCCCGGGCTCCCAGGTCACCTCCTATCTTTCCCGAAGCCGGAGCCGGGGTTTTCATTGGAACTCTGCAAAGCACCCACGGCATTTCACCAGTCGTTTGGGGTCTGGGCCCGGAGCAAAGGCTGAGGGCGTGACGTGCGCAGAGAGCAATGTGAGTGCTGTCCTCGGCGACGATGGGGCTTCGCTACTTACTGTTCTCAGACAGCTCCACGATGTAATAAAGCACCGGGCTGTTCCCATCGAACGGTCGAACCCAGGACAGCATCACCGCATGGCTGTGGGAAGAGCTGAGGTTGGCCAGCAGGTTCTGAGGTGAGTGAGGCAGCTCACTTGGGCACAAAGGAACAAAAAGAGAAGAGAGCGCACGTCAGCGTCCATGGTCGGCCTGGTCCTTACGCTGCACAGTCCTCGTGGCCAACGTTCAGAAGGTGGAAAACATAAAATATGCCCCAAACCCGAATACTTCCCCCATCGCCCCCAAAACCCTTCCTCGTTCACAATTTTGTTTTTTTTCTACCAGAAATTTGATCTGATCCTTCTGGAGGAGATTATGCAGCTGGTGACTCACACTTCAGTCGGGGTGGAGGGCCAGTGTCCACACAGTACGTTATTTAATTGAGAAAACTCGGTCAGCAATTAGTTCTTACAACCCGAAGCCGTTAATGGAAACACAGGAAGCCGTGTAAAAAGGAAAAGGTCTAGGAAGTAAGATTGAACACAAGAGTTTCGGACGCTAGCACGTGGGGTCACTAGCCGAAGTGCCCGTGTGAATTCCTGGAGAGCACGGCTGGCTCCTTAGCGATGGCATCGGGCTGTCTGTGCTCATTCCGTCCTCCGCTGGGTAACAAACAGCATTTGGGCGAAGGACTCGGGAACGTGGAGGAAACTCTAACTAAAACAGCCTGGAAACAGTGACTAACACATCAGCAGGGCTCTAGAATGGAAACACGATGAGGGCAAACAAATACTGCAAAGTGTTTCCCAGGATTTACTGGTGACAAAGCTTCAAAATCCAGCTGCATGGTTTCTACCAGCAAGGGTCTGCCGCACTACAATCCCAAGGGGCCCAGGCTGGGGCGTACCTTTCCGTCTCACGGATCGGGGGCAGCACCCTGTTCTGTGGCCACCGTCAGGAACGGCTTCTTCTAGAAACGTCCCCAGACGGTGCTGGGAGAGGGGTGCCACGTGGACCTGACTCACCCTCTAGCTAGTTTTTCCTCTCTCTTAGACATCACTTACTGCTGGCCCACATAGGTCAGCACAAAGAACCATAATTATGCTTGATATTTTTAATTTTAAAAATGTACTCATTACACTGTGAAATTTATGAAGCCGTTAGATGCTTGCAGCTACCTAAGAAACAGCTCACTCTAACCCAGGCACACCGCTAATAAACAAACCAATATTTCCAGGGTAGACTGAAACTTTAAATTAGTACAATAAACAATCAACTTGAGCCTGAAATGTTGGCTTGTTTTCTCTTGAACTGCGAGTTAGGTTTTAAATCAGAGAGGGAGCTGCTTATTTCTCTTTGAGTTCTCCAGGAACCGACTCTCCCTTCAATGCCCCGTGAAGACCAGTCTGAAGGGAACGCCGGGGTAAGTGACCTATTCTTCTCCCACACCCCATTTCCTATTGAGATCGGCTTGCTCTGAAACCTAAGCCAAAGTTGTTGAAACAGCCCCACATGACGACAAACTGAGATCAACTTGGATAAATATGTCCAAATGAGACTGTGGTATCGTAAAGAGTTGGTCTGGTCTTTGCCCCGGGCTCCCGAGGTAGAACTCTAAGCCCCTGGAAGTTCCTGAGGGCCTGGCTTAGCTCTCTGTGGGGGCCCCGTCGCGCCACACCTGAGTTTACGCCTACAGCGGTGCTCACCGCGGCCCCTGCAGAGTTCCAAGAGGGGACTCGCCGCGCTGGAAAGACCAACCGTGTGGTGAGAGGGTTGGGTCTTTGAGTCAGTGCGATCAGCCAGACCTTCGGATCTCCTGGAAGTGGAGGGTGGGAGCTGGGGACCGAGCTGAGTCATGTGGCCAGCGATGACACCCCAGGAAAAACTCTGGACGCCAAGCTCAGCTGAGCTTCCCGGTCAGTCATCAGACATCTGTGTGCGGGAAGAGGACGTCTCCCGGAGACGTGGAAGCTTCTCCCAGACCTTGCCCTTGCCTCTCTTCATATGTCTGGACCTCATTTTATCCTTTATAATAAGACTGAAATCCTAAGTTTGGCACTTAATGGAGTTCTGTGACTTGTTCTAGGCGACCATCCCCCCAGCTGGGGTCGTGGGAAGCTCCAAGTGCTAGTGAGTTGGTCAGAGTCACAGGTGGCCTGGGGGTCGTGTCTGAAGCAAGGAATGGTGCTGGTGCCCTTCACCCGTGGGGCGCATGCGGATGCGAGGGGATCAGATGCGCACTGTAAAGACCTCCCCTAAGGTATGAGGTTTTCTGACATGACGAACACTACCTGGGAAAGCTGGCTGGGCTAGTCAGTGTCCCAGGCTGTTGTTCGTGCAGGACACTGCCACACACGGGCTGAGGGCCACCCCCCTCTCACTTCCAAGTCAGGAGGAGAGATGTGCTTGCAGTCCCAAGGCTTGGAAGCAGATGCAGCAACCGTGACAGCCTGGAAGGACCGGGGTGATGGAATGAGGCGCGGGGAGGTCCTAAGAGGATCTTACGGTGGGCAGGAGGCAAGTCCAAGGACACATTTCAGAGGACGATCTCTGGAGGTTGACACTGGTTGTGACTCATTCTTCCCACCAAAACCAGGGTGTTGGTTTGCTCGTCCTTCTTTCAGTCAGTGGTTACGCTCCCATTCCCACTCCCACGTCCATCCCCACGCGCATCTAAGTAGCCGCTACGTCTAACCCACTGTAACCGAGACACGTCCAGAGCGCCAGCCCCTCACGGCCACAGACCAGCCTCAGCCCAACCGACAGCGGCTCTCCCGAGAGCCACGGCACGCGATCCTCCCGGCGGGCCTGCTGGCTGCCGCTGTGCGGGGTCGTGCCGTGAGCTAGTCCCCGCGTCCACCGTGACCCCCTCCCACACTCTTCAGCCCGCTCCCCACACTGGGTGCCCTCCTGAGAGCATCAGACTTCCAGCAGCCCCCTGAGCAGAGCCCTTGCGTGACCTGTGTGCAGGCACACGTGCTGTCCCAGTCACCGGAGGGTCGTGCCCATCAGAAACCCCGCCTCCGAGGCTCGGACTCCCTCTCAGCTTTGACTCGTTCTTGAGCGCAACTGATCACTCCTACCTCTTGATTCCCATTGCAAGTTATAGATTTATCCATGCACCACATACCCTGAAGCCCTATAGGGGCCAGAACCCCACTGCATCCTGCTTGGTCATGGGTCTGCCTCCTTTCTCTAGGGTAGGAAATTTCTCTCTTCTTTTCCTCTTTTTGAGGGACAGGCTGCCACTGTCCCGCTCTCCCAGAGCTGACAAGCTAAGTAAGGAGGGGCACGAGGTCCGTAGACAGACTGGGACGGGAGCCACAGGATGGTTCTGAAAATAACGTTGGGTGGGAATGCGGGGCGGGGCTGCATCAAGGGTGAGCTTCTGTGGGGGGGGCACGCGGCTGGAGGCATGTGGGTGAGTGGAGACGGAGAGGAGGCGCCCGTAGGCAGGAAGGATAAGGAAGGGGAATGGCCTGCTGACGGCGAGGCTAAGACTGGGGGTGGTTTGGGGGGCAGTGGTGGGATTGCACTGGGTTACAGGGGAAGGCACGTAAGAGACATGTGTGTTCAAAATTTCCAGGCTAGCTGTGTGACATCAACTTTCCAGGGCTGGAACTGGGATGCCAAGGGCAGCTCACCGGAAAGCATCGCAGGGACTGGACAAAATATCCTAGGACATCTGTACAATGGTCAGGAGCGAGGACAGATCCCGAGACAAAAGCTGGGTGAGAGGTTAAGGAGCCAGGCATCCAGGCTCTGAAAGGAGATGGTGGGGGGCGCACAGCGTGCTGGGGACAAGCCCGGCCGAGCGGCCCTTCTGGACCTTGCGTTTGTATGGACTGGACCCAGGCGTGTAGGGGAACGGGCGCCTATTGGACAACAGGAGTGTTTGACTTGTGGCCCCAGAGAAACTACTGTGTTTCCGCGCACCTTGTCTTGCGGCCTTACGTGGGCCCCGCTGGATCCACTTCTAAATCCTGAAAGCACATCTTTCCCACCCCTGGGAAAATACGGGGGTCTTCCACTCCATTTCAGATCATGCTTCTCTCGGCCTAAAATGAGAGCTAAGAAATGACCAACCTGACACGTGACCAGACAGCTTTTTTCTGGGGGAGTGGAGTGTTGTGTAGATTGTGGGTCAGTCACAGCCACTTTGGGAGCGAGAGGAAACTACCTGAGCACCTGCCCCTGGAGGGTGCTTGTGCACAGTCCCCGTCTGCCCCTCAGAGCTTGCCGATTCTCGCTCAGCCTGTGATTCCAGTAAGAGTGGTTTCCGACTTCCCTCCTTCCTGCTGATCAAAAGCCACCAACGAATGAGAAGGCCCTGGAGCCTTCTAGAAGAGCCTGCTAGAAGGGGGCACCCTGACAGCAACATGGCAGCCCGGGGCCTGAGATGGAGGGAGATTGGGAAAACTTTGGAATTGTGCAAAGTAGCCTTGAGACATTTAATGTAGGAACAGGGAGCCACAAGCCCAGTGGTGCCCAAGGGTATGATAAGATGCGCCAAGAAACCATGAGCCGCCATCCACCACTGCCCCCTCCCCGCCCCGAGTCCTCTTCTTGGGCTCACGGCCACGCCCAAGATGGCGGCCCAATGAGCAATGTGACCTTTTACACACACTGCAGGACTCGAAAGTCAGAAGGAAATTTAGATTTTTCCTTGTTCCAGCCTCTGCCCTGTAGGAAAATCCCCTTTATAATATCTCTTGTGTTCAGTATTACCTGCTTCTCAATGTAAAGAACTTTTTAATATACATTGGAAACGTAAACTGTTTCTTTAAATGAGAAGTTTTGGTTATCAGGGAAATTGAGCTTCGCGCAATACTTGACTGACCCATCAATTACCGATAAGGGAGGCTTTAATATATTCTGAATCCATTTCAGAAAATCTTATCTAATAGGAATAGATTGTGTCTTGGCATTTCTCTGCCAACCCTGAAAGGAGATAAATGATCAGGAGAGTGACTCACAGACAGTGATATGCAGACAGGGTGACAAATGAAAGGGATCTGGGAGCAATGGGAGTGAAGCCGGTGCTGAGTCACGTTGTAATTTAAAGAGAGCTGGCGGGGGGGGGGGGGGGTCACCATCAAGCAAATTACACCACAAGACTGTTGGGGATGAACAACAAGAAAAGGGGACTGTATGGGAAGGAGATTAAGCCAAGTGTTTAGGGGAAAACAGCTTTGAAAAAGACTCGAAGCAACTGGCAAAATTGCGGCCATGGGGGGACTTGCTGTGCGGAAGAGGGTCAGCTGAGTATTTTTCTAGGTGGAAGCGCTGTCCCTTTAATGCACAAATGACGCCCCGGTCAAACCCATCTTCTCCGACCTCACTTGGAGGATGAAGATGATGGGGGCCTGAGAGCCCTCGAGAAGCAGTATTAAATTGTTCACTCCTTATTATGGCTTTGTCAAATGTTGCTTTACTGAGAGAAACCTCTCCCACTGCCTGAGGGACTGAATCTTCAAGTAAGCTCCATAAATTAGGTTTTTCTCTGTACTCCAGGCTCCTAAGAATTAGTCTCTGATCTCAGAAGGAAAAATGCAAAGCTAATTGGGTCTTTAAATGATTAATAATTACTCAATCCATAAAGCCCTAGGAGCCTGGTCCCCCGGGTGTGTTCAGTACAGCAAGAGGCTTTGGGGTATGGGGTCACCCCAACCTAGCTCCTTCCTGTGGCACCAGTGAACTAGCAGGGAAGACATGGCCACCCAATCCGTTGCCGGCATCTCATGACGACCTGCATCTGGTTAATTTATAGGGCACAACGTGGGACCGTGGGGATTTGTGGGAGCCTCTCCTCTCAGGGATGCGATGAAGGCAGGCCCCTCATAAATTAGTCCTCCTCTAATTGCATAATACCAATTACGCAAGCCCAGTTCAACCTCATGGGGGGGCTCACTCTGACGTTTACGGGACATTTATGCACCTGGCACTGTTCCAGGCACGGAGGGCTCAGCAGCAGACAGACATAGTGGGTCTGAGGGTCACAGAATGTGGTCAGAGAGAAAGCAGGACACAAGAGAAACTTCCTGGCCCCGGTGTGGGGAGGCTGCCCCTGCCAAAGGAGTCACGGCCCTTCTTGTGGGACGGTGAGGGAGGGCGGGGAGCTGCGATCTATCGAGCACCCACCCGAAGCTGGGTTCCAGGCCAGGCTTCTACAGACGCTGCTCCGGTCACACTGCCCACCAGCCCTGCTGTACCTGGTGTACCGGGCCAGGACGACGCATCCGGCTCACGGCAGGGGAAACAGAGGCTGAGACGTGGCGGCTAACCTGCCCAGAGTCGGGAAGAGCTGGAGCGGGGTGTCCAGTCCCGCCTGGCCGGTGGGCGTCACCCCCCGAGGACCTGCTGGTCCCCGTGGTCCTGCCAGGACCGTGCCTTCTCCAGCCCCGTCCTAGGGGTGAGGGGACACATGTCTGGCCAGGCTGGCACAGAGGATGGTGCTGAAACTCGCCACAAACATGCCAAGAGCAAGCCAGCGGATGGTCTGCTTCTGCAAAGCCCACTTCTGACGCCCCTAATTTCTATATTTAACAAAGTAGCTTTTAACTCAAGTGGGGAGGCAGGGGAAGCAGGCTTTCAGCCTCTTTTAAAGGACACTATTTAGCCGTAAGTACCTCTCAGTCACTTCTGCAATATGAGACTTTTTTCTATTTTTTTTCTTTTCTTTTTTTGGTCATCTGAGTAAATCACGGAAATGTTACGGAGCTTGATTTGAAAGTTCTCTGAGAAGCACAAAACACCCTGCAATCGTGACTTATGACTATTATCATTACTGTTGTCACTACTGATGTCGTAGAGTTAAGACCTATTTGGATCTAAAGATAGACCATGCTGTAACCTACAGCTTCCTCAATTCATTCAGATTTGCAAGAGTGGAGTGTTTATTACACTCACAATTCACAAGGAACCACGGTCTTCCAAATCAGTTCTGCAACCGGTTGTACCTAAATTGGTTTGAATCACAAATCTGCAAATATTTCTATATTTAGAGATGAGGTGTTTTACCATTACGGAAAGCCTATTATTTTATAGATACAGCAACATTTGCTGAAAAATGCATTTTACTCAGAGGAAATCAAATAAGCAAACAGAGGGGAAGATATGTAAATCAGTGGAGCATAAAAACTGCACAATAAAAAGCACACGCTGTATTGGAGGCATGCGATTTGGCTTCTGCTGACAGAGTCTGTATGAAATGCTAACACTTACTTATTCGATACCAATGATGGATGATCTAAGAGTTCTCAAAGGTAGTTTTAAAAATGTGAATAGCACGGTGGATTATGTGAATGTGCTTTCTTGTACTCCAACATTATCAAACTACGAAAAAAAAAAGGTCCCCAACATGACGGAAAGAGGAAAGACAGGAGGAAGGACACCGGGCCAGAGCCGAGCAGCGGTTTGGCACGGGGGCCTGGGCTCTCCCAGTGGGATCCGAGCCTGTGTGCTTCGGGGGAACAGCCCGCAGAGTGTGAGCCCCGGAGGGAAGAGCCAGTGAGGAGGAGGACCAGCCAATGGCCGGTCACCTACACACATGTATCCACTCGTGGGCATATATTGATGGAGCCCCTCTGGGGTCCCGGAGCGCCGCCAGGCCCTCCGAATGCAAAGCCGTGCCATGCGGTACGTCTGCTTCTTCCAGTGGGGTAGGAACGGGGAAAACTGGCTTTTCTCCCCGGACCACCCGGGCTCCGGCAGAAGGTCCACGCAGGGGCCGGGAGGTGGTGAGACACCTGGTGTCGCGACCCCGTGGCCGAGCCCTAGAGGAGGCATGAGCCCTTGAGGGCGGATGGCAGAAGACAGAGGCCCCGGCGCGGAGGCAGCAGCAGGCTGAGGCTCTGGGCGAGGGCTAGGTGAGCGGGGAGGGCAGAGAGACCCGGGGTCAGCAGGTGCAGAGGCTGGAGCTGGGGCGCAGGGACTCGGGCAGCCGTCTGGACAGCGGCCCCCAGGACACTGGCCTGCGGCTGTGGCACCAGGCCCCCTGCACGTCCCCTGGGGCCACGGGGCACTCACCGTTCCCTGACTGACAAGGGACTAACATCTACCCGCGGGAGAGCAAGGGGTCGTCCTGCAGGTCATCCTTCTCCAGTACTAGAGGTACAACACGAGGCTTTTCTGGATTCGCTGCTACACATCATTAACCCATCAAATCCACAAAGAGAGGCTGGAGCAAAGCGTCCGCCCGCTTGCTCACGCGTGCATGCGACAGACACGGGAAGCCATATGCAGCACGTGGCTGCATTTTTCTCACTCTCATCCCCTCGGCTGGAGTCTAGGGATCCAAAGACAAACGAGACTGGCCCTGAACGCAAATCGCTCACACTGTGTGTTGGGGGAGTGGCTTTTGTCTATAGAACCCTTCCCGGATAGAGGGCCAGAGACCCTCCGGATGGCCCAGTGGGCCCCTCGTCGGCTGCTGGTCTCGCCCCCAGAGCGGCTGCCACCAGGACGCCGGCGTATCTTCGGAGTTACTGTTGGATGGATGTGCTCAGGGACTGTGTGGGAGGACACCATTGTTCAGGAGATAAATCTACGTCAGAGAAAGGGAATTTGTCAGCAGGCCCCTCAGCCCCTGCCCGCGAATGGAGAGCAGCTGCACTAACTGTCCCTCCCAGGGACAGAGGCGGGCGGCGGCTTCCTACCCGGGCCCCGGAAGGGGACCCCCAGGAAGTTCAGGCCAGTCGCTGGCTATTCTCAGGATTTCCAGAGACGTCGCGGAGAGCGTGTGTTTGCCCGCAGGGAGGCAGTGGGCTCTATGGAACGCGCTCGCCTCACCGGGCCGACCCTGACGTTCCTCGCCAAAGGGAAGCGCTGACAGGCATCACGCGGCAAAGTGGACTGAGTGTCCCTCACACATGGCGCGGTGAGCAGGCCCATCACAATACGGTGCCAACCGGGGAAACGAGGGAGACAGAGAGCAGGAGGATGAAAACCAAGTATCAAACTCTCTAAACCAAGAGCGCAATGTTTTAATTTCGAGGATCCGGCGAAACCCCAATGTCAGGCCGTGGCCTCTGACTGCTGGCTTGGGCCCCACTGTGGCCCCACGCGTGTTAAGGGACAGTCACTGGGAGTGGGGACAGCAGCCGTGATACTGCAGATAATGGGGAGGCAGTTAGGCTACCCGGCGGCAACACTCACATCACCTCCAGCCGGGCCGTCCTGGAGTCGTTCCCTCCCTCGGACACGATTTCACAGGTATAGTCTCCGATGTCCCCCGACCACGTCTGGCTAATGAGGAGGGACCCGTCCTTCTCCACCACGATCCTGGAACTGCTGGATGGGGTGATGACCGTGTTGTCCTTCTTCCAGACGTAGCTGTGGGCCAAGCAGGGGGTCACGAGTTAGGGAAGATCTCCAGTTAGGATCCAGCCGAGAGCCTAGAGGTAGGGTCTGGGCCGCAGGCAACTGAGCACCTCGTGAGGGAACCAGAAGCCACGGCACTGTGTCCTTTAAATGGGTGGATTTTATGACATGTGAGTAGATCCAAAAGAAAGAAAAAAAAAAAAGCCACCAGCTCTCTTGATCACAATACGACAGACGCTGAAGTCGAGACCGGGTCAGTGAAGACTGCAGAGAACACTGATCTGGTCTTTGGGTTTAGAGACGGGAAGTCTGTCGTGTCATGATCACACCTGTCATTTCCTAAAACTACTTCGCCTTCCCGCCCAGAAATGCGCCTGGAGGAGGGGAGTGTTGACCGGATAGGAGTCAATGACTGTCTGAAAACCCCTCGGAGGAGAACCACCCAACTGCTAGAAAAAGACAGATCATACCCCATAAATGTGTTTTCTTAAAATCCAACTGTTCTGGCAGAGCGTCCTTAAAACCGCATTTCTTTCTCGTTTAATTCTTTATTTATGACCACTTTTGCACATTTTTCTTTCCGAATGCAGGAGCAATTAAGAGTCTACCCAGCATCTGGCTGTCAGTGGACAGGAGCCACTACTCGCTGCTGGATGGGATCAAAGTGTTGGCTTTCCTTTCCAAAATAATTTGCCTGCACTTGCAAAACGTACTCAGTTCTCTAAAGGTTTAAAACGCACAGAGCAGAGACATTAATAAACTGCTTATCTGAAACTACCCTGAGACAGAACAGACCTGGTCTCCCAGGAAGGAAATGAATAAACTGCTCACTCGGGGGTACAATGTTCAGCTGCAATTGTCCCTTAGGGCCAGTGCTCCTGGGGCAGAGAAACTCAGGGACGAGGGGTGCCCCAAGAGTGAGCAATCGAAGTCCTCTTCAGGAAGGAGGCTCCAATTTTGTCTGTTTAATCACACATAAAAAGCTCTAAGAAACCCACATGGATCCAGAGGAATTCTGTGTAAGCTCACAGAAAACCAGCTTCTCTGCCCTTTCTCGCTGGAATCCTATGCCCAAACCACGTATGCGAACGGGTTCTTTTCTGGGGATGACAGCTCTAAGACGGCCTCCAAGGATTCGCTAGGTAATCTTGAACCTGTTAGTTTCTGTTTGTTGGTTTTGCATCCGACATTCTTACAACCAAACCAAACTTGGCTTGTGAGCTCTGGGGAGCTCCGGAGAGCCTGGTGGAGGCACAGAAGTTTACGATTTGCCAAATGCCGGCCCAAGAAGAGTGAGCAAGCCTCTTAGTTTCCTAATCCAGTTAATAATGTATGTGGCAGCAGCCACGTCCCTCTGCCCAGAGTGACACGCTCCAGAACGGAGGAATGCACCCCGAGTCTATCCATTTGGCTAAGCGCGTGCCTTCTGGGCTAAGGCCAGAGAAGCAATTCTAGGATGACTGCATCTTTCTTTCTCGATTTATTTTCCAGGCTGATTCTGAAAATTAAAAACTACTCTGAAAGTGGCAGCTCTTTGGGAAGAAGCTCATCACCCACGGTCACCTTGTGTCTACTGTCACGCATTTACCTGAAGGGTCATGTGTTTCACTGTTACCTTCCCGTCCGAAATCAAAGATGGGATATTACTGATTCCTTTGTTGAAGCTTCAAGGCACACAGTCCTGTCTTTACAAGCATTTCCCTCTGTATGCATGAGGTGACTGTGGTGGCTTTCTTCTGGGTGTGGGTCTCCCTTACTCCCCATTTCAAAACGAAACCATCCCGGAGCAGAGAAAACCCCTCTCGAGTATCGCACAGCCCAGCGTAAACACTGCTGAAATCCCATTCGATCCCTCCGGATTTTTCTCTCATTAAGTATCAGCCTCTGACAAGTACGTTTTACAGATAGTGTATTAACCTTGGCAGAAAAATCATGAAAAGCTGTGCTGAAGTCGTGAAGTGGAACATAGCTCACTGTAAATAATACATAAGGCTGGAGTAGAAAATGGGATTCGTGTGATTAATGACGGAGCCCAAGACTGTGAGATGCTGCGATCAAGGATCCGTGGCTAAGACCAAAGCTTCCCAAATTTTCCCTTCTCATCTCCACTTGAGTTCCTAAGCTCCCAGGACATGAACAAGCCCCAGACATCGTAAGTGACGGAGCTGACCGGAGGGCAATCCGGGGGTCGTGAGTGGCTCCGCAGCGCAGTGTGGCCGTGGTCCCCTTAATCACCACGCGGTCCTCCGGAGGGCTCACGATGGACGTGCGATCTGTGAAGACACAAGTCACAGCTCAGACAAAATTACATGCTCCAGAGTTTCCTCCCTCGGGGGGGAACGAATTGCTCATCTGACATCAAAACCTCCAAGTTTTCTCTCATCTTGGCAAAGCGAGCGTAAATGGAAGCGCTCGGCAGCGCTCAGGGAATTGGAAGCAAGAGTTCCCAGGCTGCAGCCAAGGCATCGGGCCTGCCCTCCCCGCGAGGGCCACTCCCGAACCTCTAAAGCCTCCAGGAGACATCGAGGATAGAGAGCATGTGGAGAGGTTTATGAGGTTCTGCAGTCTTAGGGGAAAATCTCGGTTCTTTCCCACGATCATTAACATTCTGGTCATTTCTGCTGTCTGCACAGCACTTCATGACTTTGCAAAGTGCTTCCATTTATATTGTTTTACTTAATGCTCACAACAACCTTGGGAGGGCTGTGAGGCACCACCCCCAGGTTTCAGGACTAGAAGGTGGAGCTGAGAGGGGTGGTGGCTCGCCTGACACCAGGCGCAGGTCAGGGTGGGGCCTGGTGCTCCCAGCGGCCACAGCGAAGGCCCCAGCAAAACCCTTGTGGTGGGGGTCCCCCCCTCCGCTGCACCCCTCTGAAGTGGACGCTGCTCTGGTCCCACCAACAGAGCCTGAAACGTGCAAGTCATAAGACTAGGTTGGCGCCCAGCCTGACCGCATGTGGCCGAGTGCCCAGGAAAACACGCGAGCTTTACTGTCTGCGGAAGGGGCAGGTCAGCCGCACGAGCGTACCTATCGCTCGAGTGCTGTTAGAATCTGAATCTTAGCAAATCTACGGAACTTTCTGGTGAGTGACCTACAGACATGCAGACATCAACTCTTCGCAAGCCGTTAAATACAAAGTTAACATGTTAGGGACACGTGACCAATCGGAAGTGGGTGGACACAGTGGGCCACAAAACGAGACAGAATCCTTTTCTCGGGATCTGACAACATGGGGGGGGTTTGAATTCATTCCTTTTTAAAACTCCTGGTGTTTTTAGAATACCTAATAAATTAGTAAGGTCGCTGATTAAAGTGGACACAAACTATATCATAGAGAGCTAAATGGACATGAAATAAAGCACGATAATTCAGTTTCTCTTCCAGGATAGTGTTTTAACAAATTCGTCACTGATGCAAATTAAAATTTTTTCTCTTCCTATAGATAAGCTTTACAAAAATCGTGAGCCCTGTCTTTTGTTTTTTTGAACAAGATTTATTTATTTATTATTATTATTTTTAGTAATATAGCTATGGATGAACCAAAGAGGAAAAAGTATGCCAGCAAGTGAAGCTAAAAGGTTTGGCAGGGGTGGAGGGGCAGAAATACTCAGTAATGAATCCTTACGTCTAGAAAACAATCTATTCTCCATTTCAGAAAACTGTGTTCTTGGTAAAGAAACAAAAGTTGGAGAAATAAAAAGATCTTTCTTCAGTTCACTCCTAACATAAAAAACAGTCATATTTAATATACTAGGAGTGTTTGAGTTGGCTATAATGATGTTACAGAAAAAAACATATTTTCTCTAAAACATTAACTCTTGATTCAGTTTCCTTACACAAAGCCTCCAGAACTAACCGCCCCACCAGTTTTGTCGCTTGGGCTCGTCTGGGCTAATTCCCTCTACGCCACTGACTGTAAAAAGTCCCTCTTTTCTCTCTCCTGAAACGTCCCCGTTAAATCTTTGAATACAGTTTCTAATTATGCTTTTAGAAACTGAAAAATTAATTACTCAACAGATTTCTATAAATTAGTTGTAAAAATAATCATTCTCTTATGATTCGATTAGAGAGTCCAAGGGCATATGGACATCCCTAAGCACCGCTGACATGGCGATTAAGCCGTGATTAACAGAAGGTTCCACATGGCCTGTGGTCCTTACTCCACACAGTCAGGGCGGCAGACGCGTTCAGGGACCCCTCCGTGTTGGCTGCATAGCAGGTGTAGCTGCCGGCATCCTGGAGGAAGACGGGGGCGATCTGCAGACCCCCAGACTCCAGAAGCATGAACCTAGGAATCCGCACGGAGCCACTGGCCAAAATATGTTTTCCTGAAGAAAAGTCAAGAAAGTGGGAGTATTAGCACCAAGACCAAGAAAATAACTCGAAACAATCATAATGAAGTGAAAACTGTATGTACAACAGCAATCAAAGCACTCCCCTTTAGCTTTATTTAGGATAAGAGAGACCAAGAAAATCTTAATTGTCGGAAATTGAGAAACTTGGTTAAACAAATTATGAACCATGTATGTGATCGTTATCTTTGCCTGACTGATTCTGAGTTTCCTTTATATCTCTATGCGCTTGAAGGTTTTCTGTGTAAAGCTATCATCACGTTCTGAATCGGGAGAGAAAAGTACATACGAGACAGAAGGCCCTCTTGCTCGCTGGCCTGGAGTTCCTCGGACCATCACGTCTGAGAGCCACGGTCTGAGGGTGGGACGCGGCCTTTATGTGAACCCACACGGGTCAGCACACAGTTATTAAGGACGGATCGTGTGCGCGGTTCATTTAGTGACACACGTGCCTACGTGAGGAGGGGGCCGGAACTAGAGGGCAAGGCCGCGGCGTGAAGCCGCTCCTCACAGGGACTGGAAACAGGTGACAGCGAGAGCATCACGTGTGTCAAACGAGCCAGAAGCACCTTTCTCTCTCCATTTCCTATTTCAGTGAAGCTTCCTCCCTGTGCAGCCACTCCGCTCAGGGACATGGAGAGGGACCTGGGCATCACCTAGGCTTCGGTTTCTCTGCCTTTTGTAAATCGAGGTCTCATCGGCTTACGTATCCTATTAGTTTCAGGTGCAACCTCGGCACCCTTCTTTCTTAGAAGAGCAAGGATATTATTAGTTTTTAACAGAAACTTTGTTTCACAAATGGGGACACTGGGTCCTGGTGGCACTTCTCCAAGTCCACTCCCTGGTATTTTGGGGAGCCCCTTCACAAGCCTAAGGAGCCCTGCGAAGGGCTGAGGCAGAAAACAGGGACATTCCCACGTTGTAAAACACGGCTGTCTGGTCTCGCAGAGGTAAGCTCTGGGAAGCTCCCAGGGGCCTTGCCCGTGTGGCTCACGTTGGAAGCTCGGGCGCCCAGTGGGCACCCCACAGACGGCTGCCGGTCTCTGCTGAATGAACGAAGGCGGGTGGGAGCGAAAACACACACGGCTCGGCCCGACGGGCTCGTCTCCCGAGTCGGGCAGGCTGCGCTGACGACCTACCTCTCCTCCACGTGATGGCGGGCTTGGGGGCACCCGACACCTCACACCTCAGGACGGCCGTCATCCCATCGGTGACCGTGGTGTCCACCGGGAGCTGAGTAAACGCCGGGGCGACATCTAAGCGGGAGCCAACAGTGAGATACTCAGTGTGCGGTCCCCCAGACGTGCTCGGACCCGCCTGCGGGGTGGCCCATATGGACTTTTATGGGACTAATCACAGAGATAACTGTAGCAATAAAGGAGGGAAACCTTTCAGAAGTGACTATAACCTTCCCTTATTTGTCCCCCAGGGGCTGCCTATCCGTGTTTACAACCTGAAGAGAAATCCAGTCTCGGGGCAGAGTGAACACGCATGTGGGCGAGGGCCGGAGCCCGGGAATGGCTGCTTCAGGTGACCGTTAACGAGGAGGAGACAGTTATTCAGATAAATCTAACACGCTCACGTTCAGTACTTTTGAAAAAATAGAAAAAAGCGGATTTTTTAATATTAAATATTACCCACAGGATGACACGTTCACAAAACAGCCAAATCTCAAGCACGTCAGTGAAGGACTTCCAGGAAATGTCGGGGGCCCAAGCGTTGGGGGGTCTTCTTGTCCTTGGGGGACGGCCTGGGCCTCCAGCTCCCGAGAGCCCCGAATCAGACTGAGATGGTCGGGGGTAGCTCAGGCTGGCTTCAGCGAGGCCCACACAGTTTTTTCTACTCTGATATGCATGTCCCCAAACCCGTGAGGCCCCTGAGGTTCCCGGAACAAGTGGATGGAACTCGGGACCAAAGCACTTCTGTCACGTCTCCCTCCAACACAAACCACCTATGTCCTGTGGATGCTGCCCCCAACGCAAATCCCAGAGTCCCCTGCTTCCTTCCCCGGCTGGGGCCCCCACGTGGACAGTACAGGGGCCTCCTGCTGGGTCCCAAGCCTTCCGCTCTTCCCTGCACTGGCCGTTCTACACACAGCCTCGGCTGCCCCGCGGGAGCTCTGAAGGACTCCCCACCACTCCCCGCCGGAAGCCCGTGAAATCCTCCCTCGGCCTCCTGGGCCTTTGCCCTGCTTGTCCCTCCAACCTTCCTCCTAGCACGGCCCCTGGCTCCTCACCAGACCGCATCCCCACCGTCTCCCTGCTCCCTGCATACGCACCTCCCCGAGCTCGCGTCTGGAAGCCACCTGCAGCGCCCCCCTCATCCCGTGACACCCACGTCCCCCAAGACTGCACCTTTGGGCCTCAGCTCCGGCGGCATCACAGGGAATGCTCCCCGACCACCCTCAGAGAGGCCCCCTCGTCACCCCGGGGCCCGCCTGTCCGCTCATTTCCTGGCCCTCACCCCTGGCTAAATTACCCCTCCTCTGCCGTCTGTGTTCCCCCTTCCTGACCGCTGTCCTGGAGGCCTGAGAACCTCACAGGTCTTCCTCGGAGCTCTGTCCCCAAGCCCGACAGACGCCACCGCCTGACACAGATGCTGTGTAAATGTTTGTTAAATGCATGAACTAATATATAACACCGTGTGTTAACTACACTGGAATTAAAATAAATTAAAAAAGAAAAAAAAAAAAAAAGAAAAAAGCATGCTCATCTGTGCCCAAGCTGCCCGGCCGACTCAGAAGATACATTTTAAATAATCCTAATTGATTGAAACTCAGTTTCCGGGATAAGTACCCAATATTACTCCCGCCGTTTGAAGTCATACTGGTTTCCTATGCTCTAAACCAGAGGCTAAATCCGACCCCTGGACAAGGTTCAAGGGCAAGACCCCTACTTTACCAAAACACGTTCAAGGAATCCTGAAATTCATAATTTTGGGCAGACGAGAGCCATCTGCATATTTGCTTCCTTAAGCGGCTCTCACACCTGAGGATATCAGCATTTGACTTCCAAAAGGGGAAACATGAAAGGTGTAATTCCATAATCATGAAATTCGACTTCGTTTTAGAAGAACAATATTACAACTGTGGGGATGAAAAAGAAAACCCACAGATACAGTAAAAACCTGTACCTTCGTTTTAGTTTTCAAAGAGAGTACCAAAGTATTTTTGCTAATGGGATAATAAAAGAAACTTACAGAAGAACTATAATTGTTCGATAAAACTAAAATAGAATGTGAATATAAAAAAATGAGAAAAAGATCAAAAGAAAAAGATTAGAAATGAGCTATTCACTGAAGAGTCCTTCCAGGTCTGTCCAGAAAAGTGGAGCTCTTTGTCCCCCTGCTTCTCAAGAGAGAAGAGGGCACGAAGCTCTCCTGAGAGCAGGTCGGGTGCCCCAGGGCGTGGGGAAAATGGGGCATATTCGCTGCCCAGAGGCTTAGCACGTGGGCTCCTGTGGGCCGGAGAGGTGGCCCTCCGCAGCAGGTCACCGCTGGCCCCTGCACCCTGTCCGTTTGCCAAACATGCTACGTTTTCCGAGTGGGGAGCTCGGGCTGAGGGCCCAGCCCGGGGGGTCCGGCTCCGCGGAGGGGCAGGACTCACTGGTGACGTCCAGGTACGTGTAGGTCTGGATCTCCCCTCCTTCGTTACTGGCAAAGCACTGGAAGATCCCCGAGTCCTCGGGACGCAGCTTCTGGATACGCAGGCCTCCACTTGACAGCACCTTATACCGGGGATCCGGGAGCTTGCTGATGGACACGGCGTCCTTGTACCACTGGAGGGTGGGAAGAGGGACCCCTGTGCAGGAGTGGAAAAATCGGGCATTTGAGAAAATTAAACTGACAGCACTGTATGTGAGGGCTGAGAACACGTTTCAGAGGCTACGAGGCGATACTTGGGTGGGGTGTCTTGTCTAGGAGTCCCTTTATCCACCTTGTACGGTGTTACTTTTCTCCTCTCTCTGAAGAGATGGACACCGGGAAGCAGCAAGAGGAAGAGCAGGGACGAACTCCCGACACCGGGCTGCAGATTGCTCTGGACCCCCCGAGCCGGGGCAGGTTTGTGCTCTGGTCTGGAGAGAGAGGGATCCCGGCCGTGACCGTGACCGACCTGGGGACAGACGGGGATCGGGAAGGAGGTCCCTGCTGCCCTGCAGTGCCTGCCTCTGCCGCGCGAGGCTCGGGGAAGGGCCCCCAGGACAGGAGACACATTTGGAAGGGAGTGGTCACTGCATCCTCGAACTGCTGTTGGGAGGATGAACGCCATCGGCGCACGCAGACGTCCCAGTGCCCGGCACACGGGCAGCGCCCAGCGGCTAGGATGACTCTGACTATGACTAACCACAAGAGGAAGGCATCCCATCTTTTTAGCCGTCCCCTGCCGAGGGGGCAGGACATCAGTGACCTAAGCGGATGCCCATGGCAATGCAGGACGGCTATGGTCAGGTAAGCTCCCGAGGTGCATGTGGGTGGAGGCTGAGGGCTCACGAGTGGCCTTCAGCTGCAGACGTGGGAAAAGCTGCCTTGGCTTCCAGACAAATGTGAATCCAGCAGGTGACAAGGAGGCGTCACAGGATGGTGCCACCCTGTCCCGAGGAGCTAACGGCACTCGGAGCAAGGCCAACAATTGCAGCAGGAGGACAGAGGGTCAGACCGAGGCTGGGTGTGCCTTCCTCATCTTAATGATGTGACAGTGAAAACTCAGGCCTTGGTCGGTGGGACCAGAGCTCCGTGCCACCCAGCTGGCCCAGCGGATTGGAGGGGAGGCTGGGTTTGGAAGGGAAGATGCAGGGGACAAAGGACAAGCTCATGGGGGCAGAACCTGGGTTATGAATAAAGGGACTATCCCCAGCGTGAGAGCGTGAGGACCTCTGCTGCTCGGCCCCCACATGGCCGTGCTCAGCGCGTGGAGCCCAGGCCACAACGAGGCACGCACTAGTCCCCGGCGCCTTACCGCCCGGGACGAGCCCTGACTGGGGAGACGCCAGGCTCCTTCCCTGGGCAGCTCCCCTGCGAGGCTTGCGTGACTAGTGGTAGGGGACACTGCTTCCTGCGCACGTCTCTGACCTCCTAAGCCACTAAGAGGGGCCGACTGGGTAGACATGACAGGCTGTGCATAGACATTCTGCCAAAGCATGCACGACGATGTGGTCCCGAGCCATGGCGGGCGCGCGGATGCTTGCCGTGGGCCCGCGGGAAACGCGCAGGGACGGCTAGGCTGCTTCTGTACCTCGGTTTCCCTACCGATGGAAATTAATGTAAATAAAACCCATCTTGGCAGGATTCATGGTGAAAAGCACACCCAAATCCCTTGATTTCAGATGCTATGTAGGTGTAAGATGTCTTCTTTAATAAATAAAGTTAATGTGGAATATTTCAAGATAATGTATTCTCAGATTCTGTTCTTTGCCTTAATTATGTTTCCTGTCACTTTTCATTAAATCAGGAAATTAAAAAAAAAATCCATTTCAAGGTAAACGTATAACCAATTCATGTAAAATCTCCTAAGAGCAATTACATGATGTAGCTTTCTTGAAGAGTAACCACTTCGCATGCTGCTATAGTTTCACTGTCAAAATTAAGAAAAAGCAGTAAATTATCTGACGGCAACGTTAAAAGACCTGCTTAGTATATATGTACATGTCTGTATTTAACAAGCAGTTTACCCTGTAGAAATCATGCAAAAAAGAGCATTCGCCTGTCAAGGGAAGGGCTTAAGACTGTCATTTATCGAAAAATAATTGTTGGTATACAAGGAACCGGGAGTCTGTCTATTTTGGGGCGATTTAGGGTCATAAGCAGAAATCTTATCCCCAGCAGTGCTGCAGATGCTGTTTCTAAAATCTGAGCACTCGAAATACAGCGGAGTTCCACTTCCAGAGCACTGGTGACCTTAGAAAACAATGTTTATACCAGGAAGAGAGCAATGCGACCCACCGCGAGGGGGACATTTCCATGTAAAGGTCACATCACTCTCCCCCCACCTGTCCCCAGGATTCTGAACAGAGAAAGACAGCCGCAGAGCAGATGTGCCAACAGTGCCCCTGTGAGCTGCCCTCGGCTGGGGACCGAGCCCCCCAGGACACATGCTCCAGGCAGAAGCCCAGTGGGTAGAGGAGGGTGGCCCACGGCAGACTCCGATCTCTGCAGGAGCCACCAGCACTGCTCAGAGGACACCCCCACTCCCTTTCAGAGATGGACGATGACATGCCCGCACCTGTGGATTGCTGGGATGAGTTCCAGGCCCAGACCTCAGCTCTCTGGGAGAAGCCAGGTGCCCCGGCCGAAGCCCTTGCTTTGGGAGCTGATGGGTCTGGGTTTGGATCCTGTCTCCACTGCCATGAGGCCCCTGGCGGGTTGTCCGGTCTTTAACGAGCAGCTCCGACATGCCAGACGCCAGGCTGGGATTTCAGAGGTACCTCATCTCTCCCTGGCTCTGTGCCTTGATAACCTCGCTCTCTAAGTTCCGGTTTTCGTATGTGTACTCTGAAATAATAGTATCGCTTTTACGGAGCTGTTTTGGAGATTTACAAAATTGCTCATAATCCTTACCCTCCAAGCTCTTAGAATAAAATACCCACTCTTAAGATGAGCAGGTTTAAACATAAAAAAAAAAAGGTCCTTTTCAGTGACAGTGTCTAGCGCACTGACATAGCCTTTGTTAATGAAACTGCCTTTAAAAAGCCTGTCTCTGTGAGGGGGGCTCGTGTAGCTATCGGTGCTGCCTGATGGTGGACAGCTCGTCACCAAGACGGGGGTCAGGGGTGAGATTACTGGAATGACAAAGAAAAAGTCGACCTAAAACTGAAAAGGCAAGAAAGACAAAAAAAAAAAAAAAAAAAAAAGAAGAAAAAAGAAAAAAAAGGAAAGCTTCCTGTTCAGACTTTAAAAGCACCTCTCCTAGTGCAGAGCACGCATCGTCCCCAGTGCCAGTCACCCTGTGGGCAGGAAAGCACCTCCCGCCCCAAGCCTTGGGGAGTCGTGCTCTTGGGGAACCAGAGCATGTGAAAGGGAGTCAAGAGGACAAGAACGTCCCTGTCTGTGGGCACGGATGGGGCGAAGGCCTCCTTGTTGTTCCCTTGGGTGAATATTCTTATCTCTGCTCTGCAGGCAAGGAAGCAACAGCTCAGCAAGGTCAAGGTCACCTTCCTCAAGGTCACATGCCCAGTAACTGAGTTCTGCTAGGATCCAAAGGCCCTGTCACTAACATCACACTCAACGTGTGTCCCGACAGCAACAGAAGTGCCCCTTTGGTCCCTCCGGCCCACGGTGGCATATGGGGCAGCCGCCCACACTCACCCATGGCTCGACACGCGATGTCCACAGTATCTTCCACTTCCGCTAAAATCCGACTCTCGGGCTCAGCAGTGAAATATGGTGGCTCTTTAAACAAGAAAAAAAACAAAACAGCCCCTAAGTAAAAGAGGTGATTTCGGGAGACCCGTCTGGCCTGAAGGAGTTTGAACCCTTTTTAAAAACTATTTCTGGAAAGTTCATTCGTCGCCATCGTACACGCGAACTCAGAACTCGGTGAGCGGAGGCGGTTTATATCCTAGGCGGTTTATATCCTAAGGTTTCAGAAAGCAAATTACTACTCATGGTGATGGCTACTTTTCCATTTACGGGCTTGAATCATGGGATATCTTAATTCACATTTTAGAAGGACTATCCCGAGAGGTTCATAAAGGTTTATATTTACAGCAGGGTGTTTTATAGGCTAGTTTGTTTCCGTATCCAAACCAAACCCCGACGCTCGCAGCATGTCCAATAGAGCGCCACAGCCGGGCATGGGGCCTTGTCAGGGGACGGGGCAGCCCATTAACATATTTTTTTAAAGTCTTAGCGGTTCTTCTCCAAAATATAGATTTAATACTTCAACAGAAGGCTAAATAATAGTGAAGAAAGAAAAAGGGCCTCTCATCCATCTTTAGGAGCAAACTTCACTGCTTGTGTTTCTCTAGCTACTCCCCTCGCCTATCCCACAAACAGTAGCGGCTGTATTAAACAGTAAATCTCCTTGGAGAGTAAATTGCAATACTTTTCTCAGTTTATTCAGCAGAACTTCAACAGTGGCATGGCCAGATTCATCCGGTATGAAGGTGCTGGTGATTTCATTACTGCGATAACAAAAGGCTGTTGTATCCACTTTCTGTGCGATGATTAATTTCTGGGCACTGTCTTCCCGAGGGGCTGATTGCCACTGCCGCCGTGCGGGATGTGGGTAGAGGAGCTTGGCATGCCTCCTGCACCGCCGGGGTCTTTACAACAGCGTGGGACCCACAAGAAGGAAAAGGGATGTGAACACTTAAGAAAAGGCTAAGGGTTTCTCCGCGGAGATGCCAGTTTGGGAGCCCCTCTGCAATGACACGGGTCACTCGGGCACACGCCATCTACCTGAGGAAGGGGCTGCCCCCTCGCCAGGTGGACACGGAGCCCTCGACTGGGTTTTGGGTGTGTGCAGACCAGGCGGAAAGACACACCACAAAGATTCACTGTCTCTTTTCAAGCTGGTCTTCACTGGACACCCACATGTTCACATTCAGCCGCATTTCCTTCATCAATAGTCATGGCAGCAGCGAAATTTCTATTCTGACCATCCAGGAGCTGCGTCCTGTCGCGGCCCTCATGTGCGGGTCATGCCCCATATTCATCAGTGAATGCAAACGTCGATATCTACCATCCACGGTCTGATGAAAGGGACGTGAGTGAAATGGAAAAAAAAAAAAAAAAGACCAAGTGACAGAGTCAACGTTTTCCTGTGATTAATTATGGTTCTCCTTTTTTAAATTAAACATTTTATTTTGAGATAATTACAGAGACCCATGCAGTTGTAAGAAATAGTAGAGATCCCAGGCTTCCTTCAGTTTCCCCCAATGGTGACACCTTGCAAAACCGCAGTCCAACATCACACCCGAGACACTGACCTACCCGACTCTCGCCTCCGCGGTCTGGCTCGTACACACGTGTGTGCACGCGTGGGTGCGGGCTTAGCCCTCGGCGACGTCACCAGCGAGCGGGCCTGTGGACCCACAGACTAGAGGCAGAATGGACCCATCCCCCGACGGTCCCACGCTGCCCTTTTAGGACCCTGGCCACCCCAACGTCCCTTCCCTCGCCTCTGGCAGCCATTCATCTGTTCTCCAGCTGTAATTCGGTCATTTCAAGAATGATACAGGAATGGAATCACACCGTGTGTAACCTTTGGAACTGGCATCTTTCACTTGGCCCAAGTCCCTTGGGATTCATCCCAGAGGAAGTACGCTTTGATACCAGACACGCACAAGTAAAAATGGTCAACATCTACAGGACCAGACGGCCATCCCCCAGGCACTGGGCGCGGTGGCCAGCGTCCCGGTGCTGCTCCTCCTCCCTCTGCGGTGCCAGCCAGCTTCCCCCCGGGGCCAGCGGAGGACCTAGCGCGGGGTCAGAGACAAGGGGTGCTCGTCCCACCGTGGCCCGAAGCTGGCTCGAGCCGATCGGAGGCACAGCTCCAGGGCCGGGAAGCATCAGAGGCCCGGCCAAGGCCCCTCGCCCGCGAACGCCGCCACCCCCCGCTGCAGACAGTTACCGCGGGAGCCTGGCACCAACTCACCCGCCCCACGCACTGGGCAGCCCGACTGCAGAGCCACCAGGCTCCCCGGGCACAGTCTGGAAGGGCGTCCTGCCGGTGCGTGCCAAGTGCTGTCTCTCTCCCCTGGAGCCGATAACCACGGAGGCTTGCGTGGCTGACAACCAGGAAGGCCAGGGATGGCCTGGGCCGAGCAGGTTTGTTCATTTACTGATACTCCCGCCTCGTTCCCGAAACTCCTTCCAGGTGGCTGAGCGAAGCAAAGTGGGAGCACAGCTGCCAAGACCCGGAAAGGCCCCCACGGCTTCCGACGGTGACTGTATTTCTGTCCCTACTATACCTGGGACGATCTCGCCCACGGCTGACCCTTCCTGTCGACGTAACTCAACAGGTGCTCAGAAGACCTCTTCTCGGGACCCCCAGCTACTTTCACACGTAGTCAGCTCGGAGGACAAAAGTGAGGGCACACCAGGCGTGTCCACAATGCGAGGGCTGTGGGCCGAACGGCCCGATGCGAGCTCGTCGTGAACTAGCTGTCTCGGGCACGGACTCTTGCAACCACTTGACCTCCGAGCAGCAAGCGTGTGTCTTAGCTAATTGGCAGCCACCCTTTCTAGAAAGGGCACACTGCCGACACTGGTGCACACCAGACTTCTAAAAATGAATCACAAGTGCAGCCGATAAAGCTAGCGATTGCAACGAACACTTTTCTCTCTCTTGAAACAGTATGAAAACCTCAGGAAAACGTTCCCATCCCTGCTCAGAAACAGCCAGCCACGCCGATCATCCTCCACGGACCTGGTCTCAGAACAGGAGGTGGGATGCCTCTCAGGCGGTCTAAGTGCAAGGCCTCTATCGAATCCCCCACCCTCCGAAACGCCAGGGCCGTACAGCGCTCATTCCGGCCTCGTGGAGGCAGCTATGGCAGATGGTCCGTGCGTCCCGAGGATTCCTCATCTCTCCTGCCAAAGCCCCCACAGCTGAGTGGCAGGGCCTGTCCTGAGGAGGGCTTACCACGAGACCCAAGGATGCTCCCTCTCTGCCTTCCCTTCTGCTCCAGAATGACCGTCTCATGCAAGGGGACGTCCTTGACCTGCCACCATCATCCACACGTGGTGTCTTTGTCCACTGCGGTGGGAAGAATGGCCCCAAGGTGTCCACCTCCTAGTCACGGGGACCTGTGAGCAAGTCACGCTACGTGGCAAGACAGCCTCTGCAAGTGTGGTCAAGGCTGTCAGTCGTGAAACAGAGAGCTGACCTTGGATCAGCTGGGTGGGCCCAGTCCTATCAACGGAGCCCCCAAAAGCAGCAGCCTTCCTGCCGCTGGAAAGGAAGACAAAGAAGGGAGTTCAGAGCCCTGCAGCCTGAGAAGACTTGGCTTGTTGGAGAAGAAGGTGGAGAAGAAGGTGGCCTAAGCTAGGGGGAGCAGGGGAGCCTCTGGGACCCCCACCAACAGCCAGAAAGGAGGTGAGAACCTCAGTCTTACAACCCTATGCACCGGATTCTGCCCACGCTGAGTGAGCCAGGAAGTGGCTTCTCCCCGAGAGCCCCCAGGAAAAGAGCCCAGCCCAGTCGAAGGCTTGATGCCAGCCCGTGAGAGCAGCAGCAGAGGAAGTGGCTGAGCCCGCGTCCCCCGCCCCCCGGGGGCTGTGGGGCCCCAGCAGCCCCCACGCTCTGGCTCCCGCACAGGAGACGCTGGTCTTGTTGGCAAATCCTGAGTCCGTCTTCAAGATCAGCCCTAGGGCCCTTCTTCTGCAGAGTTCCTCCCGACCTCTTCGGGCAGGGTGCCCCCTTCAGCTGGGACCTTCTATGAAGAACTGTGTCGTCGTCGTCTCCGCGCTGGTAGTGCCTGGCACAGCTTCCAAGGAAACACTTAAAAACCACCCGCTGGAAGGAGAGATGCGGGAGATTGCCGAAGACCTTACATCCTTGAAGCCCTGCCGGGGAGCAGGTGCGTCCCGTTCGTCTCTGCAAACCCTCCTTCTCCATCCTCTGGCCACGCTGGCCCTTCGGCAGGGTCCTGCACCCACCGCGTGGTCCACGAATGGCTGGCAGGGCAGCCGGGAGGGCAGA
This sequence comes from Potos flavus, assembly GCA_028534135.1. Taxonomy (NCBI): domain Eukaryota; kingdom Metazoa; phylum Chordata; class Mammalia; order Carnivora; family Procyonidae; genus Potos; species Potos flavus. Next base: position 2,285,614 of record CM052890.1, on the reverse strand, counting down.
GACGGCCAGGGAGCCCGGAGGACGGACGGTCCACGAAGAGCGCCCACGGCTCCCTGCCCCCGGACCCTGCTCCATCCCGGGTATCACAGCCGGCCCGCCCACCCCGCATTCAGAGCGAAGGACCCAAGCGCCACTGGGCTTTGCCTCTTGTCTCAGAAACGGTTCTGTAACAACTCTATTTCTGAACTTCACTCGGCAGTGCTCCGCTGTACAGGTAAGTTCCAGCGGTCACAGGGCACCGATGACTAGTGGGGGTGCTTCTAACGTAGACCGCGTGTAAAGCCAGAAAGAAGACGTCCTGAGTTCATCCTAAACCAGGGCGGATGGGTTGCAAGGCCCGCGGCAGGGTTCTGGCCTGGCCGGACGCCAAGAGGGCCTCTGTCCCCGCACCTGCTGCGTGAGCTCAGGCGCCCCTTCCCGCTGTCGGCGTGCTTGCGGCGCTCAGTCATCCCTGCCTCATGCGGGCCTGCCCTCCACACCAGAGTCCCGGACACCGGGGCCCACGGCTACTTCTTCGTGCCACTGTCACCAATGCCCAGCACGGTGTCCGAGATGTAGACTCAAGAAATGTTAAGTGGAGGAGAGAAAGGAAAGCAGGAGGGGAGGGGAGGGGGAAGGAGCATCTTCTGTTGGGATTCGGACACTGAAGAGCGGCTGGGTCTCAGCTCTAGAGAACCTTCCAGAACAGCTGGGACTCCTTGATTGGCACGTATCGGCCCGGAGATGGTACAAATAACCTGGGATTCTAATGCTACGATTTTGGCATTCCTGAATGATCCGTGTCTGCAAACACCAGAGCAGACCGAGATGCACAAAGACGGCTCTGGACAGCAGCCACTTGCCCTGACACGTGTCTGAGGGCGGAGACACGACACCGACGGACGCAGTGTCGGTCTGTCGGTCTGGAAAGGAAGATGCACACGCTCTGTCTCACTGACTGAGACTCTGCAGCTGTCTTTACCCTCAAGAAAGAACGAATGCTTCCAGGGATCCTGAGACACGCCCTGATGTCAGGAACAGTAAAGGCGGAAAGCGTGGGCCATGTGACTGTCAGTAAACCACTGGAACAAGGCCGCAGGTGGGATAACGGCGCTCTGCCGGCACCTCATCGAGCTGCCGTCCCCGTGCCTCTGTGACCAGCACCGCCTTGACTGCTCACGGTATGAACCCGGGTCATTTCTTACCCGGTCTACAGGTCACACATGTGAAAACTGAGGCCAGCAGAGGCAAAGGGACTTGTTCGAGCCCGTGAGTGGTGCCGAAAGGGTCTGAGCCCAGGTCTGTCCCCACAGCCCAGCCGAGCGGCCCACGGTTTATCGGGGAGGTGATGGAAACACCCCCTGGAGAGGCAGGCCAGCTGAAAGGAGCACATGACCAAGTCAGCTCACCTACCGGGGACGCCGGAAGCCAGGACCTCCAGAGATGGCACCCCCATCGCAGCGAGGAGGGAGCTCAGCTGTTCGTTCCCTCGACCCCACGCTTCCAACCAGCCGCACGGCGGGCGCCGGGCTCCAGGGGCCAGGGAAGGCCGCCAGGGAGGAACGGGGGTGCGGGCACTGAAGCAGGGAGGGCGGGGGCCGTGCGGGCAGGCTGCGGCGGCGGCCGCCTCGGCATGTGGGGTGTGGGGCGGCTCTGGCGGAGCGTGTGGAGGGCAGGTCGGGGGAAAGAGCTGAGGAGCAGCAGCGGGCCGGGACACAGGCCCCCCCGGAGGCCGGTGCTCCCCGTCGCATGGACGGCCACCAGGACTTGCAGCAGGCGGGACGCGGCCCGCATTCCTGTGTAAACCTCGGAAATCAGGCACACGCCTGTGAAGCTGACAGGCGGAGGAAACAGCCGCTCTGCCCTGTCTTGTCTCGTCAGCCGAGACGGAAGTCACTGAAAGCCAGCACGTTTACGGCTCCCTGCCCGGCCCCACGGCACCCCCAGGGACCCTCCTCCCGGCACGCGGGCCTGGGGCCGCCCTCTCCCAACCGCTCTGGATTCACAGAGGCCTTCCCAGGGCCTTCCCAGGACCATTCCTGCACAGAACCCTCCTGTCAAGGCAAATTCTTGGGAATCGAAGGAAATGTAAATCCACATCGTAAAGACGCAGAGCTGTGTCCCCTTCAAAGCCTGAACACAGAGCTGCGCACAGTCTGCTTTGGAATTCAGTTGTCAATGCAAAACCAAAGTTCATAGAATAGATTTAAATATTTCTAAAGGGAATTATGATGGAAACAAACATTCCAGTACACAGGAAGATAAATGTCTTCTCTTGTTTAAATCACCTTAAGTTGTTTTAGCACAATACAGTCCTGTCTCCTGGAGACGGACACGTCCCGAATGTTAATCTGGTTCCACGTATAACGCGCTGTGCTCCCATGGGACGGGAGAACCCTCAGGAGAAAGTCCTCGAGGGCGCGGGTCTGCGGTGCTTCCCTCCATCGGGAGCACACGGGGAGAGGCAGCAAGACAAGCGGCCCGGTCCCCTAGTGGAGAGTACGTGGCGACGTGCGACTCGAGGCCTGTCTTCCTGATGCTTTCAAAGTCTTCCCGCTCCATTTGGAGGGGCCAATGGGTTTGCGTGTATTTGGCTGGGTCGTTTTCAGGCCGCGGACCCATTTCTTCATGATCGAAAGGGGTGTGACACACTCAAGGCAAACTGCCTTCTACTCAGCATTTCTTGATACTCCTGCTAATTTCATACGAAAGCACAGCCTGTCCTCCTTCTTGGTTGGCAAAGTGGCACACTGCAACACGCGTCACGTGAGGAGCCACAGCTCTCCCCAGGGCTCTGCTGACCTGGCCGTTCTCGTTCTCATTCCCTCCCTCCTGAAGAGGAGAGAAGAGGCAGAGATTCTCCTCCCTGGGGTCGCCATGGCCCCTCCTACCTGCAGTGGCCACCATGCTGCTGGACGGGTCCTGGCGAGAGTGACCACAGCCGCTAAGGGAGACTAAAAGTATTACGGCAGCTGAAGAAACTCGAGAAACAAAGGCACTGGCCTCACAATGTAATGCAATCTTACCGTAATCCGAAAATACCCTGAGGATTCCCTTGGCCACCGAGCAAAGCCCACTCCCTGAACACGGACACCTTCCAGCGTCTAGAGCGACTCCTGTGCGCCGAATTTTATCTTCTTGCTCTCCTTGGCGCATGTCCTAGGAAGCAGCTCTGTTCTCACCTTTTAATTTAACGGAAGGTGATATCCCAAAGCTTTTTTTTTTTTTTTCTGGGCCAAAAAAATACCAGTACTAGGATAATCTCTGGAAACTGACCACAAAACGCCCAGCGAGGGCTACAGAGAAGTTTCGTGGCAGAGAGGCCAGCACCACAAGGTGACGTGTGTGACAAGGACCTCACCACGCCACTTCTCGAGCTTTGTGGTGAGAAGGATCCAGAATCACCTTTCTTGGAAGTACTCGGAACATGAGCGCTTTGGGTTCAGTGGGCTTATACCCTCGGAGAAAGGAGAGCAGGGTGACTTTGGAAGGTAGCCGCTGCGTCACCCTCCTTCTCCGAGTCAGAAAGGGAGCCGGCGAGAGGCGGCTGTTTCGGGGCCGCTCCGCGGGGGGCCGCGCGCCTCTGAGCCCCGCGTTACCTATGATAGCCAGAAAGGCTTTCGCTGTGGCTGCGTCAGAAGCGCGTCCTCTCAGCGTCGCCTCGCAGACGTATACCCCGGTGTCCGCGGATGTCGGGTTGCCGATGGCGAGGCGTCTCCCAAAGCTGTGGAGCCCCCTGTCGATCCTCACCCCGTTCCTCTTCCAGGTCACGTGCAGCTCCTCGATGGGCCTGGGGGGACGTGCGGCATGAGTGACAGCGATGGTCAATCACGTAGGTGGCAATAATCGTAATTTCAGGCATTCCGCATGAGCCTGACAAAGCTAATTCGACCAGGAACCATGGCAGGTTGAACAACGGACATTTAAAAATCAATCCAGATACAGCCCGACTCCCTTACGGCACGCACCGACAACACATTCCGCTCAAGGGCTATTGAGCAAGGATAGCTAATTGCAGCAGCAATGGACCATAAGTGCTAATGATTCCATTTGCTCAGGAAAAGAATGTTTAAAATAAATACTACTTAGGGGACCTGCTACATGGGAGGCGTGATCACGGGAACCGAATTCTGGAGCGACCACTAACTAGGCCGAGAACACCTAGCACTGCCGAGGAGGAGAGGGGTTCACTCTTCCCTTTGCACCCACGGGACTGAACGGCCGGCTCGCCCTCGGCTGGAATTCTGGGGCCCTCCACTGGCACCCGCAGAACATTCAACCAAGCACTGCAACCCCAGGCGTGGGAAGTCGGCTCCCTATTCTCCCCAGCGTGCCGTGCATGGAGCCCAGCTGGACAAACACACCGCCATCATCGCTGCAAGAGCAAGCACGTGTGACGTGGCTTTCCACTGAAGGTCTGTCTCATCACAGCTGTAATGGATTCGTAACCCCCGGGCAGGACCCGCCGCATACCTGGCATTGGCGACGCACTCCAAGGTGATCTCACTGGACCCAGCCACCACGCTTCTGTTGCCGGGGGGAATCACAATGACGGGCGCCATGACTTCGGGGGTGCCAACATCTCCTGTGGCAGAGAAAGCAAAACTCCATGGGACTCTCCTAAGTATGGAAGATGTCAAGACCGGAACATAACACATGGGGGAATCTCGTCAAGCCACTTTGATAGGACATCTGAATGTCACGACCTCACCCCAACGCCAGGAGCGGAGCCCTTGGGCGTGGCCATCGTCACTGGTCTTCATCAGACCGCAGGAGCCTGGGGTGGAATCCGCAACTGGTAAGTGAACTTTCCAGCTGGAAATCAAGGGACCCAGCACCTTACACCGCCGCCTGCATATCGTGCCTTCAAGTGTTGAGCACTTTTCAAAATGTCTGCTGACTTTACTTTTTTATTGACTTAAGACTTCCGTTACTGAGTTCCCTAGTCCACCCACTCTTTTCAAATCTGCTCAATTCCACAAATATTCCACGTGTCAGGCACTCTGGCGGGCACGTGTGGAGTCAGAATGGGGCTGGAGTTCTCACTTAGGCCCAAATGTGGCCCTCACAGCAAACACATTCAATCAGCAAAGTGTTCCCTCTGTCCGTGTACTTTCGATCCCTTTTTCTTCTCTGAAAAGCAAATATCCTGAATCCACCTCTGTTTTGTGAGTGTCAAACTATAAATAATTTAGCTCGTCCTTCTGGTGACAAGGGAGAAAAAAGTATGACATGTCTTTGCCACTTTTCTCTAAAATACATGTAATATCAAAATTAAACTACCCACAGTAACACTTTACTGCTGTTTATTTAGGGGAAATGAACACGGATCAAACATTTTTAGAACGGGGATTTCAATAGAGGGGTGTACAAGGCAGAGACTGGAAATAAAATAAATTTAGATTCTGCAAATGCGAAATGCTTTGTCTGGTCCCTGACGCTGGAGAGCCGGCCCCCGCCCCAGCGCCGGGGACAACTGTGGCGGTGGGGCCCTCGCACACCCACCCGGCTGCAGCGGGTCAGCACCGCTGAGTGAGCACGGCAGGGAAAACGAGGGCTGGCCTTGTCTGTGCTCTGCCTCTACTGCTTGAGCAGTATGTGATTTTTGATTTAAAGGTCCATGTGAATTACAAAAAAAAAACAAAAACACAAAACCTTAATGTGCGCAGAGCCAACATATTAATTTTTTAATCTATATGTTGATGACATTGATGGAAGCCGGTTTCCACGAGTCCCAGGGGAGGTGTCAAGCCCTTCCCAGACTCTCTGCCCCCAAAGCGAGCCCACAAAGGCCTCTGTGAGCACCTCCTTCTGAGGCTCTCTTAGAACACTGTAGAGGCCGCTGCTTATCAGATTCCTGGGGAGATGCCCGAGCACAGACACTTTCGTGATGGGGCAAAGGACGGAAGCTGACTGCCAATCAGATTAACAACCTGCCTGTCATCTGTGGAAGTTGCTGATGAGGAGAAATGACCTGAGAAGCTAATATTTGCAAATAGTTATGCGAAGTGAAGGAGAGCAGTGGCGACTGCTGAAAGGTCACTGAGCAAGGTGCTAATTTGGCATTAATCACCGCTCAGCCACGGTGGCAGAAGAGGAATCCCGTGCTCAGCACTTGTCACTCTGCCCGGGGAGGACGGGCCCCCAGCTGGTCGGCCTCGACGGCACGCTGACCCCGGGACACCGTGCACGCGCGACACCGGGAGGCGCCAGGGCCCAGCTTACAGCCCCTCGGGGGTGGGGCGACTGGGACAGAGCAGCGCCACCCTGTCCAGGGTTCCGGCCACACCGACAGACGGACCGACACACCGACAGACCGCGCAGCGGGCCGTGTTTCCGTAGCGGACTTCCACACGCGCCGACACACGTGCCAGGTGCCTCACCTGCGGGGTCGGCTGGACAAGACCAGTGACTCCTTGGACTTGATTCAGGGCACAGGACACTTCTGGGGAAGCAGGGATAAGAGGTGCAGATTAAACTGTGGTCGTTCCTTAGGGGAGTATTTGTGATCCTGGGGGTGAGGTGACCTTGATCCCTGGGAGCCGCCACAGCAAGATCGGAGCAAAGCCTCGCATCTGCTGTTGGAACGGCTGTCACAACGTTTCGGTACCATTTTACCCAAGCGCCCAGAGCGCACATCTCCCAACTGCAGGCACCGTGCTCACGACAGCACATGATGCTGGGAGCACTCTTTTCTTCTAAAACACTTATATTTCAATTGAATCAGCAATGGGCGCATGGATGAGCCCCGTGTGAGCACTTGGCTAGTGAACTGGGAATGTCGGTCACGTGGGAGACTCACTATTATTCTGCAGAGACGCCGGATCCCAGCGCGCAGAGGCTGTCCCTCTGGGCCACTCGTCCTCGGTGGAGGAGAACCTTCCCTAGTGTCCATCTGTCTGCCTGCCCGCTTTAGCTGCTGACTACTCTGCATACAGTGGCAGGGCAGGAGTAGACTGTTCCAGAAACAACCTGTTACCTCCTCCCTCTGCGTCCAGCTCCAGGCCACCGTCAGCCCGGTCCAGGCGTCCCCAGCCCGCTACCTTCGCCCCCGCGGCCCCCATTGCGCCCTCCGAGAGTGCTTCTCCAGCAGTCGGTGTCACCTCCCCTCTGTGAATCGTTCCTGTCGCTTTCTCTTTGTCATTGTGCTCCTCAGTCTCTTCTCCCTTTACCGCTTTTTAGAGGGTTTTTACTTCTTTTTTAAGTGAGCGGTGGTAATAGAGGTGCTTTATCTGCCATTCTGAACCTGCCATGCTGACTTATCTACCAGTTTTTTTTTCCCCACATTCAATTTTTAGAAGAGAGATGCAAAGAAGAATACCTAGGCATTTCAAAAAGAATAAAACGACCTCTTTATTTCTGCTATTCCACAGTGTCTGAGATACAAAAGCACTCAAAATCCTTAATGATTGGTTATTTTTTCATAAATATTCCACAATAACGAGTCACTGTTACCTCCACCAGGAACAGTACCCTCTCCTTCAACGCTCTGTATTAACAATTATTCCTGAAAAGAATGAAAACAAAGGGATGAGGGAAGGGAAGGCACTGTACCAAGCTCCTGTGTAGCCAGCAAGCCTATCGCTAAATGACTTGCAAACGTTTCCCCCATTTACTCTAAAGGCAAGACAATAAGTGAGCTATTACGGCCTCCCTTTTACAGACGAGAAAACTGAGGCCCAGAGTCACGTGACTTCGAATGGCAGGGAAAGGGCTTAAATAAAGGAACGTCTCCACCCAAAATTTGTCAACTTCCTTTCGCATAATGCCTCTGCTGATAAAAACTCTGGTGGTGCTCAGTTAACCAAAAATTAAATTCACTAGAATGCTCCTTCCCCCAAGCATTTCCTTAATGGAGACTTTACAGTAGTTTTCCACCTGAACATTTCCCAGGCTGGCTGGAGGTGAAGACGTAGCATCAAAAGAGGCTTTCTGCAGAGGTCAGCAACAAATGGGCAGTTGGGGCTTTGGCGGCCGCAAGGCTGATGCTTTAGTAGTTATGGGAAAACAGCATCTGAGCCCGGAAACCGACCTAATCCTCGTCAGTCTCCCTCCCCCCAAGAACCCCTCTCCAGCGAGAGCTGAGAGCTGAGTAGGGGGAAGCTGTCGAGGTTGCGTGTAATTAAAAAGTACATCTAAAGAAGATCAAATCTCTCAAACGACGACAAAGAAGTTCAAAGTTCCCCTGAACTCCTAAAGCCACAGAGCTGTGGATGAAGGACGGTAAGCGGCAGACGCCCTGTTGCGTGGCTTTAGGGGAAGAGCAAGCATCGGGAGATAGGCTCGGGGCCCGGAACCCAGCTGGGGCGGGGGGGAGTGGGGAGGAAAGCCAGCCTGGGGCATTCCAGGCGGGGGATGCAGTGCCGAAGAGCCCTCACTGCCCGGTAGGCTCGGGGTGCTGGAGGAGATGTGGGGGCCTGCAGGGCAAGGGGAGACGGGGGCAAGGGGCAGGGATGGGAGGGGTCGGCTCAGGGAGGCCTTGTGCCTTGGGGAGAACTCCGGGCAATATCCTAAAGGCGGGTGGGAAAAGGAGGGGGCAGGGGATGACATGATGTGAGCCTGTTTTAAGACTCAAACCCTGGAATCCACCGTAGGGGGCAGGGAGGACACGGGAGGTCAGGCAGGCGACTGAAAGCCTGGGTGGTAGGGGTGGAAAGTAGGTGTGGGGCCCTTTTCAAGGAGTCAGAGTTTGCCGACGGCTGGCTGGGGGGTGTCTGTGGAAGAGGAGCTGTGGAGAGGGAAGCTGCCGACTCTGAGAGGGAAAGACCAGGTGGGTTCGGGCTTGTGGGGAGCAGTTCAGGAATGGGGTTTGGGACGTGTGCCGTGGGCTGGATGCCAACTCCTCGCAAGGCTCAGCGACGACCCCGGCGTACTCCCCTGCACTTGGGTCTTTTGCCTTTCTGCTCCCAAAGTTCACTTTTCTGTCCTGCCTCCAACACCCCCTCTGCCCAGTCCTCAAAAAGCCAAAAATTAAACATACAACTTCCGTATGATCCAGCAATCTGATTGTTGGGCATGGACCCAAAGGAAAAGAAATCGCTGACGCAAAGAGACGTCTGCACCCCCACGCTCACGCCAGCATCATTCACAACAGCCAAGACATGGAAACAACGTACGTGTCCACAGATAAAAAGCTAAAGAAAATGTGGTGCATTTATGGACTATAATTCAGCCACGAGAAGGAAGGACATCTCACCATTTGCTACAACACGGACGAACGGTGAGGACATTGTGCTAAGTGCGATGAGTCAGAGAAAGACAACCATTGTATGATGTCACTTAGGTCAGGAGTCCCGAACAGTGGGGCTCACAGACACCCAACAGACGCCAGGGTGCGGAGAAACGGGTGAAGGTAGTCAAAAGGGACAAACTTTTATCTATAAGATAAGTAAGACTTGATGTAATGTAAAAAGTAACAGTCTCTGGGCATTGACCAATGTCCCCTGTGCGGTTCAACTGTCCCCAGCTGGGAACCACTGCTGTAGGTCACACTCCTGGCCAGTGATATGGGCAGGAATAAAAATCCTTTCCTCATAGTTAAAAAGAAAAGGAAGGGAAAGCAAGCGGCCTCTGCTGTGGGGCGAGAACTACACGGCCTCTCCCTAACCCGGTCTCCGCTTCCACTGGAGCCCAGCCCCGCGGCCCGCGGGCAAGCCCCGTGCAGACAGCGGCGGGGGGATGGCAGCCTCACGGGGCCCTGCCCGCCCGGCACTCCAGACACTGAGGCCATCCAGCATCGGTCTCTGCGCGCCCGCGCCTCTCTAGAGCCCAGAACCGCTCCTGGGGCCCGCCTCGGATGCCTCCACCCTCTGACACGCGGCTGGTCTCCTCCCGTCCTCCCGGCTGTGTCCCCATAACCGGGCCCGCCCTGCTCGCCGCTATTTCTTGCATTTCGCTGTGAGGAGGACAGCCCCATCCCGAGCACGCGCAGGGATGACATGCTCGCTGTTGACCCCCAGCCCTTCTGTTGGACATGTGGACATGGGGATGTGGGGTGCTGGCCCAGTCCCTGGGAACAGACTCCATCAGGTTCCCCTGGCCCAGCCCCCTTATCCCACTCCAAGCTTCTCTCCTTGCCCCCAACTACCCCAGACGAGGTTCCCACGTGCCCGACGGCTGGAAGGCGCAGTTATGAACAGAACAGTTTTGAATCCAGTTGATCTGGAAATACCACCACGGCTCCTAACTGCTTGGGAACAAGTCACCCACGTTCTTCATTTGTAAACCGATACACTCGTCACAGGGCCGTTACAAGCGAGGGGACATGTATGTGCGCCCACGGGTACACGTGCGTCTGTGGGCCCGGCACGGAGAGAGCGCTGCATGAACTCGGGGGCTGAGAGTCCTACCGTGGGATTGGGAACACAGCCCTCAGCCCTGCTCTGCCCCAGGGCTCTGTCCGTCTCTTCTGCCAGCACTGTCCCCCTCACCGGGGCCCTGAAGGTGTTTGGGGCCAGCGTCCCGGCTCGTAAGGACAAACACCCCGAGCCCCGAGAAGGCCTGCAGCCCGATTCACAGCCTGCAGGCAGTGCGGCACTCAGAGCCCCGAGCTCAGACCCCTTTCCCCACACTCCCTTGTTCCAAAGATACCAACATCTCATTAAAAAATACAGACTTCTTTCTTTCAAAAAAAGAGTCTGTGCCCTAAAGGAGTGGAATTTTCTAGGCCGCCTGATACAGCAGATCCCGTTCTGGTTTTCTCTATTAGCACCGCTGTCTCGCGTTTCCTGACTCACAGGTGGGTGCTCCTAGCAAACAGGCCTCAGGAAAGCTGTGCAGCAGGCAGCTCGGGCAGGGCTGAGGTCGTGGGCCCGGCTGCCCGCCCGCCGCCGCGTTCTTCCCCGAGCCTCGCCAGAACATAATGAGGTCGGACGCTGCCCTCCACCAAAGGGTGCTGAGTCCCACTGGCCCTGAGGTACGGAAGCTGGGCCCAGCAACCACGTAAACGCGTGCGAAACGAGCAAGCCTTGGGCCCCCCTCACGCACAAGCAGACGTGCCCCCGGAGAGGCGCCTTTGTTCGAGGAAGGATGGCTCTAGGACGGCTCTCTGACTCCTCAGTGCTTAGTGTGTCTGCGCTACAGGGTTTCCAGTTTTGCAAAAAATAGCATCTCATCAGGAAGCTCGCAGGTAACGGAATCTACAGGACTATCTGAAACCTCAAAATCTTGCTGCTCCAAAAAGAATCGGCCCCGAATTTGGAGGAACAAAAGAGAGAACAGGGTTGCAAACAAAGGGAATAAAAGACAATGAAGGCTCCCAGTGTGGAGCAATGCGTTCCTTGACTTTTCTTTTTTTTAATCTTTGTTCAATGCCAATAATAATAACACATGTTGCTTGTGTTGGGCAAATGATGTTAACAGTTACAGAAAAGCTTTAAGATTCAGGCCACCAGCTATCTGGACGGGACAGCGGCGGCCCTGCCCAAGCCAGCGCCACGGGTGCCCCAGCTCCTCCCGCACGTGTCTCTCACCTCCCCACAACATCACGATGTGCCCGTGGGTCTGTCCACCTTTAAAAATATTTTAAAAACATTTTATGTGTTTGAGTGAGCGAGGGGGCACAGCAGGCAGGGGGAGAGGGAGACGCAGGCTCCCCACTGAGCAGGGAGCCTGACACGGGGCTCGATCCCAGGACCCCGAGATCATGACCTGAGCTGAAGGCAGACGCTTCACCGACTGAGCCCCCAGGCGCCCTGGGTCTGTCCACCTTTTGGAGTGAGGAAGGAGGTGTGCGTTATTGATCTCGGTATGAAACAAGGCGCTCTGGCCCTAATGGCCCTTCTGAAGGTACTTGCTGTGGACACTGGGGTGCGGCGCCCCTTCGGATTGCCGCGTTTGCATCCTTTGTTCTGCTCAGTTATGGAAGAGGAATCTTCGGGTTTACCTTGCGGGACAAGCGCTGAGGGAGGCAGAGCCACGTGCAGGGGAGACGGCTGACCTTGGGCAGCAAGGGCTGCACTGCCCGCAGACGCGCGGGGCACCACAGAGCTGGGGTGCCCTCTGCCACTTCCGCAGCTCGGGGTCCACCCGCAGCTGGGCTCCCACTCTCCTCCGCCTGTCCGCCAGTAAGGGGTGGCATGTCATCGGTCTGTCTCGTGATTCCTCACCTTCTCCCACGCACAGCAAGGGACCCTGGGGCTCTTTCGGGGGAGGTGTGAAACAGATCAAGATCCTCTGCTTCGAGAAAATCAGGTGGCTTTTCTGCTCGTCAGTTGCTCTTGCGACCGCTTGGAGTCTATCATCTTTCTCCGCGTTATTAAAATGGCCTGGCAAACGGATTAAGTGCTTTCCTGCCTGCAAAAGCATCTCAACAGGTGTGTCTGATTTCCCGCCACCCTGGGGGGCCAGGAGCTCAGCGGCTGCAATGCTGTAACGCCGAAGCCCCAGGGTGCACGTTTTTAAGAGACTGACATACGCCCAAATAGATACATGTAATTTATGTCTCTCTCCAAGAACTCCGAGAAATCAAATTGTTTTTCCATTAAAATGTGCTCCAGTGAAACGTACGTCAGCGCCGCAGACCAGGTCATTCGCTAGGACCCCGCGAGGTGATTTTCTCGTGGCAGAACGTGGACAACGTTAACAGGAGCTGTACTGTGACAACTGAAATAAACAGCATGATTTCTCTCCTGATAGGAAAAAAAAAATCTTCACTAAGGAGAAGGTTCCTCCACCTCTTTCTTTCCCCAAGTTCACTTCTTAATTTGTAGTCACCCGGCTCTCTAATTTCTGGGTTAACAGTCTGTGGTGTGTGGAGGTGTCTAAGGAAACTTTCCTACTCTTCTAGACGCCGTGTCCCTTATTATTTGTCAGCCAGAACCCGGTCACGAACCACGCCGGTGTCACGCCAGTGCGGGGAGCGGGAGGTGGGCGTGTGGGGCCGGCGGCAAGCTGGGGGCAGGGAACCCCATCACAAATGTTCTCGCGGCTCTCCTGAGAGGAGCGTGCACCAGCTGACTCAATTCTTCTTGTTTATAGTCCAACAGGAGGAGGGAAAGAAAAATGGGAGGAAATACAGCAGTCTATGCCATTTACAATTTTATCTTTACATGTACTTCCATTTTTATCTCAAAACACTTCTGGACTTTTCTATTGACAAGAAACGATAAATAAAATAATATGACAGTATGACAAACAATCCAGCAGTTTCTTTTCTTCTTATTTATATCTGAGAACTTGTGCATTTGGAAATGAATGGAATGTAACAAAGAATGTGTTTTCATCAGCTTTGTACTGGGCAGAGAAAAATGGAGGTGATAGAAGGCAGCTCTACGGTGGCCTTATTTACCTACTTGTTTGGGGATGAGCACGAATTGGTAGACAGAAAACAGGATTTACCATGACTGGACACTAGAGTGACCCAAATATCTGATTCGAGAGACAGGAGCTGATAAGCTGTTTTTTATTTAAACACCTAAAGGCAAATCTACCACTGCACAGTAAAAGAACCATAACCAATAGAAAAACTGGGACTATGGGCAGTCTGGGTGGGCTAGAGGGGCAAGAGAATCTGATTTTCATGAGAGTAGGTCAATTTTCTGAATGCCAGTCTAAAATTATTGCATGTAATTAGGAACAATAACAGATCATTTTTAGCTTTAATTAAGACATTCCCTTGAGTACATGTGCCAAACGTGCAAATCTGGGCATGGCACCCAAGCCATGGTAGATCTGTAGGAAGAACATCACTGCACTTACTAGACTGTAAGGGAGGGATTAGAACCACATTCGATTTTCCCTCATGGCCACCAAGCCACCATGTTAAGGACACAAGCGACACTGCCTGGTGATCTCTGCCTCTGCAGCCTGGAGGGCTCCGTGCCCGCCTCCTGCCCTCTCAGCTTTCCCCCGGCCCTTCACCACCTGACATACCGCTCACCAGACTTGTTAGTTTTGTTTGTCCGTGTCTCCCCGTGAGCTCGCAAGACCAGGAGCCTGGGACAGTGCCTGATGTTTCTTTAGGTGCTCAATAAAAATCTCGAGTGAACTTGGCGTGGAGGTCTGGGGACAAGTCTTTCCTTCCGGCGTCTCGGGGACAGCTCTGCCAGGCTGGCTGCCATAGGCCCGAGGAGTAACAGTGTCACTGAGGACCATCCTGCTCTAGGCCTTTGGCCACACCGCGGACAGCTGGGTCTTCTCTGCCTCAGTGTCTCCCTCGCGGCTCCATATTCCCGAGCTTCCCTCACATCAGACCCCATGGCATCCGGCCACCCCCTTCTGACCCAAGTGCCCCCACCTGACCTGCTCCCCCCGAATCCCACCCGTGCATCCAGGCCTGGGAACACGGCACTTCCTCCATGAAAGTATCCCAGGCCCTCAGTAACAATGATCCTTCCTCTTTGTACGTATGGTGCACTTTTTTTTTCTTATTGTGGTTAAATATACTTAATAGAAACGTAACCATTTTTAAGCGTATAGCCCCGTGACATTAATTCATGTTGTTTTGCAACCATCACCACCAGTCATCTCCAGAAACTTTCTCGTCTTCCCAAACTGAAACTCTGTCCCCATGAAACACTGACCGCCCCCTCACCTCCCCTAGGCCCTGGCGCCCACCATCTACTTTCTGTCCCTGTGAGAGTTTTATTCGAGGTGCCTCGTATAAATGGAAGCACACAGCATTTATCCCCTTTGTGACTGATTTACATCACTTAGTCTTCAAGGCTCACACATGCTATAACGTTTGTCAAAATTCCCTTCCTGTTTAAGGCTGGATAATATTCTGCTGTAAGGAAGGACTGCATTTCGTTTATCCAGATCATTAGTGAAGTTGGTCACCTTTCCACGTGTTTGTTGGCCATTTCAACACCATCTTGGGAAAATGTCTATTTGAGTCCTTCGCTCGGTGTCTTAGATCGAGGGTGTAGGTTGCTTATTGTGTTGTAGGAGTTCTTGACATATTCTGGATATTAATTCCTTATCAGATCTAGGATTTGCCAATATTCTTCCTATTTCATGGGTTGCCTTCTTGCTCTGTTGATAGTGTCCTTTGATGTAGAACCTTTTTAATTGTGATGGGGTCCAAGCTGTCTATTTTCCTTTTTTGTTGCCTGTGCTTTTGGTGTCGTAGCCAAGAGAGCATCACCAAATCCAATGTCATGGAGCTTTACCCTGTGTTTTCTTCCAAGGGTTTTATAGTGTTCGGCCTTTGGTCGTTTGGAATATGAGTGTGCTGTCCACAGTATGAGGTGTGCGTGCACCGTTTACACTTGTTGAAAGCACTCTGTAGCCGGCGGTGCCTGTGTCCTGCCCGCAGCCTCTGCTGCTCACTGCTCACGGACGAGCCCAGGGCCCTCTGCTAGCACCTGGGGGTTCCCGCCTGAGGTCCCTCCCTGGTCAGGTTTATGGTGGTCGTTTATGTCAGTCTCGGCCTATCAATAACCAGTGCTACGTGTGGACTGGCCCTCGTGGTTCTTATTATGATTAGAAGACACCCTATAGCAACAACCATTGGGGCTGCTTGGACGAAATGAAGGTTTATTACTCACGAGACGTGGGGATTAGGCAGCCCTGCCGGGGCCATGCGGGGAGGCGGCAGGTAGAGGGAGATCGAGAGAGACGGGGGAAGAGACAGAGTGAACGGGCTGGGGGTTCTGCTTCTAAGGGGGTTGAGGGTAGGGACCGACAGTTTCACAGGCTCACCCTTTACTGGTGCATTAAAAACACAAAAGCAGTAATTTAAAGTCCAGGAGGGGAAAATGGAAGTGGTCCCAGTGGTCGGTTATCAAAATCACCTCAGAGCTCTGAACAAAGGGCCTGGGTGCAGGAGGCGGCCTGGCCCCTCGTCTGGTCCTGCGGCTGGCCCTGTGCTTAGGCCAAAACGGCCATCTCTGAAATGCATGCCCGGGCGTCGC
Source organism: Potos flavus (assembly GCA_028534135.1). Lineage (NCBI taxonomy): Eukaryota > Metazoa > Chordata > Mammalia > Carnivora > Procyonidae > Potos > Potos flavus. The sequence goes on along the minus strand of CM052890.1, from coordinate 2,269,781 downwards.
GGCTTAAGTTAGGCACTTGCATCACAAAAAGGAAAAACAAAAAGCCTGTCGGGGATATTCCGCACATTGGCCCACAGCGTGAGGTGGAGGCACAGGCCAGAAGGCCGGTAAATTAACATCCCTGAAAGCTGTTCTCGACCATGAAGGCGTAAGAGGCACTAAAGTGGCTTCTGACCTCTCCGCGAGGCCTCCTGGGTACTGAGAACTGGTGCTCCCTGAGCCGAAGGGCTCCCTCGTGCTCCCCGCCTCGGCGTCCTGTCTCCCCATCTCCCTTACACACCCCTGTGCGCCCGGGGAGCACCTCTAAGGAAACTACCGCACTCCCATCTTCATCAGACTCACACACTTGTCTCTGGGGGAAAGTAAGCCAAGGCGGTCTCTCCTCCAGACAAGGGCGCTGCAGAAGCTCCCTGCCCCCCCACCGGGAACTCCTTAAGGGCTGTGATGCTCACGAACCCCTTACGCTCACAGCCTCTGGCAAACAGGAAGTGGCCTCCTGGAGGCTTGCCGAACTGAACGAACCTCACTTACATTTTCCAAATCGATCTACAGGTCGATTCCTAAAATATCTACATCTCTTGCCAGGACCAGAGTTGTACAGACAGGTGTCTGGACAGGAGCGCGGCCCGGCTCCTGGCTGCGTCTGCGGCCACGTGCCGAGCTCGCGTCCTGCGGAAAATCGGGACGTTCTTTACAAAGCACGGGATTCAAACAGAATCTGTAACTAGAAAAGTGTCTTTAATAGTTAAAACCAAGAACAAAGGAATTCCATCCCGAGTCCCTGGAGAAAACAGAAAATTAACCTAACAAATGCTCTGAGCACAGGAGAGAGAGAAAAAACTAAAAAGGAGATAAATAAGAGAGAAAGGGGTCACAGTCTGTTCAGCAGAACAGACCTCGAAAATCACAACGGTGCCCTCCTCCTTAAAATACAATATGGATCTTGAGAAAACCAGACTAAACTGAAGCTATTTTCCCTTGCCACAGACACTACTGTTCAACCCAGAGACTAGAAATACGGCCGTCGGAGCGCGAGGTACATTCGCAGTCCTGTTATAAAGCAGCTCAGGACACCGCGCGGCTGGGGGCAGTCCCAGGGCTGTTATGTTTTGCAGACTTTGCTTGATTGGAACAACATAAAATAGAACGCTTTATATTTTATATCCTTCCCAGCCATGTGAAAGCACACAGAGCCGAAGGCCAGTATGGGGAGAAACAGGTTTCTCAAGGCTCTGGTTCCTCATCAGAAGGGGCACCCATGGACCAAGAGATGACCCTCTTTTGATTTCTCCCTATAAAGCTGATACCTTAAATAAAACCAGAGCTTTTCAAATTAGAAATCCAAAGCCAAATAAAACCTCTCATTTCCACGTTTAGTGTTTCACAAAACTAAAATTCTCAAAGGTGGTTATACACAGAACTGAAGAAAGATTTTATCAATCACTTGGCATTTTCTTATGTATCCCCACTCTGAACACGAATGTTCACACAAATATATTGACGAACATTTCCTCTGCCGTGTTTTGGGGTCATCAATTTCTCATTTATGTCATCGTAGAGGAGGGCAAACTCTGAAACAGAAAATCTTGCGGGATTTCTATCCCAACCATCTCAAAGCAACTGTGCAATGTAAATGTTCCCAAACAATAAACAGTAAGCAAACAACCCGAAGGACAACCAAGTCCTTCAGCCAGATGCATTCCAAAATCAGTTCCAGAATAGAACCGCATTCCGTTTTCTGACAGTAGGATAAAGGAGCATTTCCCTCTGGACGAAGGAGCGGGGACTTTACCTCACCTCGTCTCTAGGTGGGGCTGGCAAGGGCTGGACCCTCCACCAACATGGCGGCACCGACTTCCCACTGCACCAGGGCAGGGCCTGGGCGCGCCTCGTCGGCTCATCAGCAGCCTGAGTGAGGAGCCCCGACCCTGGGGCTCAGAATTGGGCTGCAGAAGAGTGCCACATCCAGTCTGAGCACACGGGTAAGACAGGAGCGTGGGTCTTGGCGCTCTCTGTCTCTCTCTCCCTCCTGTCCATCGTATGCACTCTTTCTCCCTCCATGTCTGGGAATTAGGGGGGTCATTGTCCTTGATGCGGGGCATAGCAAACAAGGCCATGGAGTAAGGCAGAACACACGGATGCTTTGAGAAAGAAGAATGAGAAATCCTAACTGTAGAGGTAGCTCCTGTCTGTTTCCCATCTCTCTCTCTCTTTTTTTGGAAGTTGCTATATCAGAATTACCCTTGGGTGTCACAACATAGGTACAAACAAATCAGGAAACCTTAAGAGAAGAAAATATTTCTTTTCCTGTCTGCCCTAGATTCCATTAAATGAATAAAGTCAGTTCCACAGTGCAAGAATAGAGTACTCAGCTAGAACAAGACATTTTCTGATATGACCCAAGGTTATCTATTTAAACCAACTGGTTCTCTACTCAATCTGCTATGAAGCAAGGTTTTTTAAAATGTCAACACAATCTCATTTATATTTTGGTCTAAAATCAACACCGACAATAAATCTAAGGTTGATGACAAGAGACGGAGAGAATATAGAAAGAGGAGGCTGGGTATATAAAGAATTAAGTATACAAAAACAGAGCTAAGATCCCTCTTAAGATACATACTTACAAATACATTATCACGAGTGTTATTGAGAGGGGAGTGTATTGTTGGTGGAAACATAAGAAGTCTGTTCACACAGACAGGAAGGCAGGTGAATAAAAAATAAAGCCCTAATCCCATTTATGCGGTTGTTCAAATATATTAAGAAAGAAGCCGGTCAGTTGGGCCTATTTAAAATGTGGAAGGTCGATGATTACTCAGCAAATCTGGACTGTGCAAACGATCAGTTCAAACAAATGAACACTAAGCGCATTCCGCATACTTAGCAGTGGTCTGTAGTGTTAAAGCAGCGTGGGTGCTCGGCTTTCTGTGAGGCAACAGGAATAACAGATTTAGAGAGAATTTATAGGAAATCCAAAAGCAATTATGGCAAATAATTAAACAACAGGCACTTCCACCAAACCTCTCCCAAAGCTTCCAGTAAGAGGATACCATCTATTTATTCCAAAATTTGACTTAGTCTCTGTTCAATCCCTGAGACAACTCGTCGATAAGCAGTAAAACGCCCGATAGGCCTGCACGCAGGGAGATGGGAAGGGGCTGAAGGCAGGGTGGTACTCCCTGGGTAACCAGGTGGATCGGCCTCCGGATGCCTGGTGAGACTCACCGAGGGAGGCAGAGGGGGCGTATTAGCAGCCTGGAGGTGACCCCATATGACTGAGTGTAAGTCAAGAATTCTCCCCAGAATTACTCCTCCAGAAAGAGGGACCTGCCTTTGGTTGAGTCTTTGCAAAGTGTCTCAAAGAAACAAATTATTTATTTTGAAATTTAAATAAAATTAAAATTTTTATTTTACATATTTTATTTTAAAATTTTAAATTTAAATATTTATTTGAAGTTTAAGTACTGTTTGGGAAAGACACAATAGCCTAAAATAACCTCAGTTGGAAGGCTGGTTACTTGAAGGAATCTGTTTTCAGAAGAGGCATAGAAATATAACATGGGTTTCATAATTATTTTCTGGGGCTAGGACCTCTCGTGGGTGAGTGTAGGTTACTGCTGTGTGAAAGACTCTTAAACATCATCTGAGAAGCGAAATGTGAACGTGCTTCTGCACATGCGGAAAGCGTGACGAGAAAGCTCTTCACGGGCCGGTCCAGGTGTCTCCACGATACCCTGACACGTGAACGGCACCGTGCTGAAAGGATGTACAATGGGCTGCTTTTGAGGTAGGAAAAGGGGCAGCAGTAAGACTATCCCATGCATATTTGTTGTTATTTACACAAAGAAAAATAAAAATAATTCAGTACAACTGATGAGGAAATTCTCTTACAACCGGGCTTTTCTAAGTAATGGTTGTAGATGAAGATGCTCTGAACGATGATAAAAGTAACCAGTCTTACATACATTTATAAATAAGCTTTTCTTTTCCCAAACCTGGTCCAAAATTTACTTTCCTCAGAGAGTCTTTTCTGGTTAGCTAATTTCAACCCGCTCACTAATTAGCTTAGTTCGACATCGTAGTTTCAGTTCCCAGAGCACTGAAAACCACATACGGTTTTATACCTACTCTTGAGAACTTTTTACTTGTATCTTCTAAGTCAATGCTTCTCGAACCTGCAGGGGCACAAGGGCACCACCTGGGTACCCCGCACACGCAGAGTCTACGTGAGGTTCTCCGTCCAGCCAGCCAGCAGGTGAGGCCTGCGGAAGGAGGTAAGGCCTGGGACCGCCGGCAGGGAAAAAGCAGCTGGAGGGACCTGAGAGGAGTCCAAGGATCTCCGTGCAGCAGTGACATGCCCCAGAGAGTATAGACAACACCCGCCTGTGGAACTTCAGCCCTGCAGAAGGGGAAGCAGGGGGCAGACGGGCAGAGCCTTGGCATGGTGGGCACGCCGGAAGGTCAAGAGGGGACCGATGTGCACAAGGAAATAATGAAAATGGGGCCGCCACGGTGCGCAGGAAAAGACGCACGGATTGGGTGAGCAGACCCGAGTTAGGTTTCAGTAAGTCAGAGAGGTCAAAGATTAGGGAAGACAGTGGCAGGGAAACTGTGAACAGAACTGAAGATCCCATCAGCGGAAAGTTTTCGGAGATTGGAAGAATGATAGGAAACACTTCTTACCTGTTACGTATGGGCAGACATTGTGCCAATCATCTTGCATTCGTCATTCTGTGTATTTTTTATTGCTCCCATTTTGACAGAAAATTGAGACTCACAAGGTAGGTCACCTGCTCAACCTCACGGGGCAGAGCTGGGATACAAACCACCCAGGGCTCTGGCTAGAATTTGTGCTCTTAACTGCTACCCCAGCCTGACTCCAGTGAGAAGGCCCAGGGTGCGACCACGCATGAGCCGCCGAGGTGAAAGCCCACAGAGAAGGGAAGACTGAGGAATCCGCAGCCAGAGCGGTCATCTCAGGGCTGAACTCAGGCTGACCTTCCTGGAACCCCAGCTCCTCCTACTCAGACCCTGCCCACTTCCCCAGCGGCCGCCAAGTCAAGCTTCTCCCTTAGCTGGGGTGGCAGATGTCACCTTCGTGATGCTCACCCCTGTTCTGACTTCGTGTCTCTAGACCTGAACGGTGCTAAGCCACACTTCTGGCAGCTGCTTTATCTACAAAGTTTCATCACCATAATCAAATAATATTTGTCCATGTAGGTAAAATGTGCATATAGTCATAAAATTAACTTGAGAAAGGTGCTCAATTATGTCAAAGAATTCAGGCATTTTAAACTAAATAACATTATTAGCTCACTACAGGGAATTATGTACTGAAAGCCTAACGAAAAGAGGTGTTCAATTATCCAGAGAATTCAGACCAAAAAATCTACTTGCACTTTAATCAGCAGGCTTGGCAGCCCCGATGGTTCTGGATACAGTAGATAATGACTATAATTTATGGGAACTGAAAATTCTATTAATTTTTCTATACCTTTTTTGAAGTTCCATCATTAATTGCTACTAATGCTTCCTAATCAAGACGGAGCCAGTCACCGAAACAATTAACCTATTTCTGAAGGTGCGAATGGAAAGATAACTCATCAATTTCCTAATTTTTCCCCCTGCTGCAACACCCGCCTGGCTTTTGTCACTAAGTACTCTTCTACTCAGAACGCACAGCGGCCGCTGTCAGCAATCAGGAGAAACAAAGAATGTGTTCATTCGTACGGGTCAGTCCTGTAGTTGTGGGAGAGGAATAATCATTTGTTGACTTACGTAAGAACCTCAGGTGCGACCATAATTTCCTCTCTACGGACGTTCAGTGAACTAGATTCCCGCAAAGAAATACATCTCCAAATCCAATCTGTTTGTGAAATTAGAGGATATTGTTTGGTGGGTCCCGACAAGCAAGCTAGGCTAACGGGTAGCAGCTGCGGCACACGAGCCCTCTCCGGCAGCTGCGGGGGCCCCATGTACTCTGTGGCTGTGGCGTGCCGTAGGCCCTGTTCAGGGCGAGGGCCGGGGGGTCCCGGGGCCCAGGAGTCCGAGTTCTGGTGTTCCGGCCCCCCAGCTGCAGGAGAAGAGGCTTATGCTGTGTGAGGACTAAATGAAATAACCTGTGTAATTATAACCTATGTGATTATAAACCTATGTGATTATAACCCACATCTGGCACACAGGAGGTACTCAACATACCGAATGCCCCGAAATATCTGATTAAAAACATGATATTAATGAAACAACCCAACATTTACTGAATGAAAACAAATTTTCTTTTGATAAGTCATGTGATGGCTTTGGAATGTCATATATTTTTAAAAGGGTTCTTAAATACCAACATGTTAATGACCTTTTACATATACGTAATGTGGGCTCAGACCTGGTTCAATGAGACCCCCCAAACCCACACCGTGAAATCTAAGGAGGAAAAGAGCGTCCGCCCCTACCAGCCCATCAAGCAAAACGTGAGCCAAAGGAAGCCCACCGGTGGGCGGGTCAGGAATTCATCTGCGGCCCGAAGCCCAGTGTCAGGTATTCCGAGGGGCCCGAAGGGTGACCGGACAATCCAGGCCGGCTTTTCGTTGTGTTCAGGTTCCTGCGAATCCTGCTGGAAATATGGCTTCTGCCTCCTCTCTGTGATAAACACAAGGGATTACTGTTCTGCTTTACACACGAGGAAACTGATCCGTGGAAAGTCTAGCAATTGGGCCTGGGTCTCCTAGCGGCCGAGCCGTTGAGAGAATGTGAAGCTGGATCTGCACAACCCAGAGCCTGCGTGCTCAACCACCAAGCCTTACCGCATCCTACAGACCCTCGTAGGAACCCCCTGGGTGTTAGGGGGCAATCTGAACTCAAAACCCTCTCATGACATTTCCCTGGAAGCCACCCCAGAGGACACTGGGAGCGGAAGACAGCGGCGAACCCACACTTGTGGGCACCTGCTCTGGGCCAGGCTACATGCCCACACGTCGAGGCCGTTCCCGCTGCTCACCATGAGCCGGAAGGCCTGTTCTCCTGGCGCTGGAGTTTGGATGAGGCAGCTCTCTCCTGGTGAGAAGGACCATGTACAGGTCTGCTCAGCACCACAGCCCCGACCTTTCCACCCTGACTCTGCCCTCACCCCCACACCCCTCCATCCCAGCGTATTTGAGGAGGGGCTTATTCTGGGGCCCAGTGTTGGAGCTGACCCCTCCCCCTGGAGTGGCTGCAAAGACCCCCCAAGGGCTCTGGGCCCACACGGTCACACGCTCAGCAGTCCCCCTTCTCTTGAGGACGCGAAAGGGGCACAGAGTCTGTAGGACTTACTACCCTAAATAGAAAACTTGTGGAAATACAAAGAGTTGTTAAAACACAGTTCCTAGAAGACAATTTCCATCTCATCAATGGGCAACGGGAGCAGAGCGGAGCAATGGCCAGTCTGAACAGTAGCTGGAGTTTATTTTCCACTTATCAGGGAAAACTGGTTTGCCCACAGCAGATATCCCCATCAGCTTTCCCCCCGAGACTGCTACAAATCCTATAACGCTTTCCTCTAGCACATCCTTGGCCGCAGAGAAAGGAGAGGATGTGTCCCCAAGCACCTCGCCCACTGCCAGGAAGCCCGGGGCCGGTCCGCCCAGCGTCCTGTCGGGGGGCAGCCGGGCCGGTAGACTGGGAGGCGTCCCGGGAAGCATCCTCCACGGGTTCCTTCACTTCCGTTCTATTTCTGGATTGAAACTGCTGACTTTGGTGACTAGAGATCATACTGCTCATCTCTCCTGATGATGCACACGCCCCCGCTCTTACTGATTGCAACCGAGTGTTGAACGGGCTGTGCGCGCCCCGCGGACGGCAGCTTCCAGCGGGAAACTTGGGCATGCTCCGTCCTGTGAGCAAACTGAGCACGGCACTATCTATCACTTTCTTCTCATCGCTTTTCCTTGTTTTCAACGCCGGTTGTGTTCACGGAGGGTGCAAAGTTCCCAAGGTGTCGGGGGTTCTTTGCAGATCACGCGGTCTGCGTTTCTGCGTGCTCGTGTTCTGCCCGCTCCGATTCTACACCAGGCGGCGGCGAAGCGGGAGGGTCGAGAGCGGGCTGGCCTGGGGGCTCTATTCTCTGCGCAGCGTAAGCACATGGACTTTAAGCTCCAACCGGATAAAGAGAAAGAGGGAAAGCGAGTGGGCAAAATTAACTGTCGAGGGTCAAATGAAGCGGCTGGCTGTCGCAGGTCACGGAGCGCTTGAGTCCCAAGCTGATCCGCACGGCGCAGCCGGGGAGAATTAGCACGGCCATAATGAGGAAGGCGGCTCCAAGAGCTCAAGGAGCAGCCGAGAGGGCTGGCTCTCTGAAGGCAGGCCCCTTCACCCCCATCACACACATACACACACACACACACAGGAACACAAACACTCCGAGAGGGAGGAATTACGACAGACAGGAGGAGGGTAAGGGGTGAAGAAATTCATTATTATCTTCAGCGCCACTTGGTAAACTTGAAAATTAACATGCCAAAGTCTCTGACGGATGGCTGGAGGGGAAGCTGCACACACAGAGCGGCGGGGCTGTGAGCCTCAGGGCGGTGCTGCTTCTCCTCGGGTCTCGTGTCTCTCAGGCACCTGGAGAACGTCCTCAACCGTATTTTCATCAGCAACAAAACGGAATGTAAGAGGCCCAGGAGGGATCGGGGTGGGGCACCGGTTCTCCGTCTGATTTGGGACGTGAGCGCGCTCGCGACCTGCACCGCCCGGGCCAACCCTGAGCAGGTGAGGCGGCAGCTGTCCGCGCTCCAAGCACCTGCCCCTCCCGCTGTCTCGGCTACGTGTCCCACCCCCCCTCCCCCGGTCTGCAGTGGTCCCCTCCCCACATTCCCACCTCCTCCGGGGCCACCATTCTGCCCAAGCCAAGTCCAGTTTCCCTCCCTCCCAGAAAATCACCCAGGGGCCAAAGCAGACAACATAGTCCGCCTCGCCTCTGTCCTCTCTCACGCCCCCTTGCTCCACGGGTTATTGGGCTGAGCCCCTGTCCTCCGAAACTCATGGGAGCTCAGCTTTTCCCTGTCCCCACACCACTCGCTGCCTCAGGGAGGCTGACCTCGCCCCCACCTGAGGATCAAGCTGCCCACAGCCCTGTGACTCTCTGAGGTTATAGCCCTTAGATCGACCTAAATGCTCTCACTCCCAAAAAATGGAAACTTCTGCCCCTAGGTGATTTGAACTCACCCATTCTGCACTTCTTAAATCCCTACAGAAATGTCCAAAGGATAAAAAAATACTGATACTGATACTGAAAATCAGCATAACCACCATTGACAAGAGAATTTTTGCAAGAGAGCATGAAGGCACTTGGTCTGAAGCAAAGCCACTCTGATCTGGAACCCCTCCATCTGCAGAAGGAGAGCCGAAGGAACGACCCCCACTCTGATGTGGAACCCCCCATCTTCAGAAGGAGAGCCTAAGGGACGACCCCCACTCTGATCTGGAACCCCCCATCTGCAGAGGGAGAGCCGAGGGGATGACCCCCACTCTGATCTGGAACCCCCCATCTGCAGAAGGAGAGCGAGGGGATAACCCCCACTCTAATCTGCAACCCCCCCATCTGCAGAAGGAGAGCCGAAGGGACGACCCCAGCCCCTGCCGGAAAACCACACCCGTGTCGCTCAGGTCAGGGTTCTAGAGAGCACATCAGAGCAGTCTGTCGGGGCTGTGGCTAGGGGCCCTTCTCTGACCTTCTCAGGACAGACAACACCAGTGTTGGCACGAGGGCCTGAACATAAACTCACATGGTTCACATGGTGTGAACTTGCTAGGGACAGAAATCAGGTGACAGTAGACAAGCAGCTCCCCATCTTTGAAGGGCATCTGCATCACCAGAAGACTTGTTAAGGCACAGATTTCCAGGCCCTGCCCCCAGAGTTTCTGCTCCAGTAAATTTGGGGTGGGGTCTGAGAATCTGCACTTTTAACATGCGCCCAGGTGATGCTGACACAGCTGGCTGGGGTGCCCGACTTTGAGAACTCCCCGAGCGCAGTGAGCACAGGTGAGAGAGGAGCAGGGCCCCACTGACCTCTGGGTTCTTAAAACTACAGGGGAAAAGAATTCCAATAGCCTTGAAATAAAAACTACCTTCACCCCATTAAGGTGAACTGTAGATACCTCACTACAATCTACACATTCATTCATGTGGCAAAATAAAAGCTAAATAATCCTAATAACGAAGCCCATCATGGAAAAAGCCCATAAAAAAGAGATCGATTAATTTAAAGACTATGAAGAAATATCCCTTTTGAAAAAGAACACTTCGGGAAATTTCTAAATCAAATTGATTCAGATGAATCAGAAAATCTGAATTGAATAAAAGCCCCATTGAGAGAGGTTGATAACATACTAAAAATATGAAAACAGAAAGATCTTAGATCAGGAAAGATGGTTTTTTGATGAGAACACAAATTGCCAAAATTAAAAATGCAACAGACACCCCAGAGAACAGACTGGATAATGCATAAAATCAGATCAGTGAATTTGGCTGGAATTGAGAGATTTTCCTAGAATTTAGAGAAAGCAGATTAAATGAGCTATGATGAGAAGATGAGCAAAATGGAAGACTGATCCAACAGATCCGGTGTGAGCACAATAGGAATTCCAGAAGGTGAAAACAGAGTCTGCGAGAGAAACACATCAATCAAATTAACAATGTGGAAAAATTCCCTGACATGAACAAAGAAGATTTGCATCTTCAAATAAAAAGGGCTTACTGAGTACCAAGAAAGAGAGAGCCACTGTAGTCATACCTGGCAAAAAGTCTGAGCTGCGGGGACAAATCAATAAAACTTAGAGTTCAGACAGATGAAACATGGTATTAACCAGAAGAAAAACGAAACCAAAACCCCAAACCCAAAACCCTCCAGATTTCTGCTCTGCAGCACGAAATGCTGGAATAAAGTAACATCTAGTGTTTTCATGGAATTAAGTTGCCAAAAACATTCTTTTATTCTTTTTTAAAGATTTATTTTTTAAATCTATTTTAGGGTGGGGGGCAGAGGGAGAGGGAGTCTTAAGTAGATTCTGTGCTGAGCGCAGGGCTCAATCTCCTGATCCTGAGATCAGGACCTGAGCCGAAACCCAGGGTCGGAGGCTTAGCCGACTGTGCCACCCAGGTGCCCCTGTCGAAAACATTCTAAAGATGTCAGCCACTGGCCATGCCTTTTTCTAAAGGAGTCTGACGGTTGCATTCCGTGTGACATCCAGTGGTTTTCTGATAAACACGGAACAACTAGCCCTGATCCGTACTATTCGCCCATTTCCGAGGTCCAAGCACTCCGGCCACGGCAGATCTTCAGCTGGAAATGTGATGCCACAGAGTGCGGATTTGGGAGGAGATGCCCACAGTCACTCTCACTAACCCACAATTGACCGAAACCCCTCTCTCAACCCCCAAAATTAACTGGCCAGGACTCATGACTGTCGCAATCTGCCCGTCACTTTATCGAAGGGACAGACATGACTATGAGCCACCAGAGCTGTGTGGCTGTGATATAAAATCGAGTCTGGTGGCAAAAGAAGGAAGCAGAAAAGGCTGGTGAAGGAGAGGACAGAGCCACGAGACCTCCTGAGAATAGAGCTCTGGGTCCAGGGAGTTCGTATTTCTGGCTTCTCACCCTGGTGGTATCTTGTTCTCGAGTTATGTGAGACCCCCTCATTTCCTTTTGTTCCTATGAGGCCCCTGCCCACATTTTTACACTGGAGCTAGCAAGTTTGGGTGGGTGTCTATTTCTCGTAACTCAAAAGCTTGACTACGACATCCTTCAACATAATAGCTCCGCTTCTAGGAATTTATTGTAAAGAGATAATTTTGATGTTCACACAGATGGAGCTAAAAGGATATTCACCATTCTGTCTATAACGGTGAAAATCTGGAGACAATCTAAATGTCCAATGGTTGAGAGCTAGGGTGATAAACTATGATAAGTTTGCTTAAGAAAGCAAATGAGGCAGCTATTTAAAACGATACGGTAGTAGCTAGTTAACACTGTACAAATAATGAAATATTAAGTAATAAAGCTTACAGAATAGTATCTATGGTATAATCCTGTTTTGCTAAAAATGTTTATTTTTCTATTTGCATGAAACTGTGTGACAGTGTTAACTATCATGAGTCTGGGCTATAGAGTTACGAGTTTTTATGGATATCTTCTTTCTGCTTATCTGTATTTTCTCATCTTTCTACAGTTAACATTATTACTCCTCTAATAAGAAAGAAAAAAATCCCTTTCTTTTATTTATATTTCAGCGACAGGAAGCAGGAAGTTGAGCTGAAATCTCTTGGTCTCTGCCTCCCGCACCCCCCGTCCCCCAGGACAGGGACGGTGCTTGTGCACCTGTGCCTGCAGTTCCTGTAACTGCCGCAGGGGGCACTCAAGCCACTGCAAAGCCTGCCTGCCTTCTGCAAAGGGCCTTGCTGTCTTTTCATGGGGGTTCCAGAGCCCATGCTTTATGCTGTAGCTGTTGGACACTTACCACCTATTGCTTTCCACTAGTATCTGTCCTCTTCCTTCACTATTCAGTGTTGGCTCGTCCTTCACACACCCTCCCACCACCCTCCGCTTGGGCTATTTTCTCTGGGGTCATCAAAGCCACCCTAAAGTAACGACTCCCAAATGTCCATCTCCAGCCCCAGGATGGGAGCTTAGGCGCCGATATGCCTTCTGGAAATTTCCATCTTGGGATCTAAAACTAAGTGTATCAAAGCAGAATCCACTGTCTCGTCGTTCTTCCCATCCTGCCAGCCCCCAACACCGAACCTGCTCCTGTGTCGTCCCGACCCCTGGGAACATGACCGGAGCAGCCACTCAGGCCAGAAACATGAAAGTCACGGAAGATGCTAGCCTCTCTCTAGCCCCATAAATTAATATGTGTGGCTTCTACGATCTGCCCCAAACTCCCAAGTGCCCCCAAACTCCCAAATGTGTCCCTTCCTCTACCCTCACTGCCACTCTCTTAGCTCAAGTCCTATGACCTCACATCCAACACACTCAAAAGCCTTCCTTCAAGCTGGTCCACATGCTGCAGCCAGAATGATCTTCCTCAAACACCCCTAGTTTTAAAATCCTTCCCTAATGGATAACTGTGACCTGCAGACTGAAGTCTAGAAGTCTCGGTTATGCACAGCACGGTCTTCCCCTCCTGACCCCAGATCCCCTCCCAGCCGCCGCGGGGCGGGGTCATCACCTTTCCTGGGATGCTCCCCGTCTGCACAGGGTTCCTTCTGGCTTTAACTGTCCTTTGCCCAGTCCTCCCTCCTGCACTCCTGCATCCAGAAAAGCCAGCTAATTGTTGTCTCCTCTGTAAAGCTTTCCCAGACCTGGCCCCTCCCTCAGGCTGAGGCGCCCCTCCCCTGTGACCCGAGAGCCCCCTGTGCTGACACTGGGGTCACAGCACTGACCGCGTCTCTGACTGTTGTTTTGCTCTCCTCCCCTTCCAGTCTATCTGAGATGGGAGGTGTGTGCAGCCTGACCTGTCCCCAAGCAGACTGTAGATCCCTTCGAGCCAGCAGCCGTTAACTGTCCCAGCGGGCCTGGAACAGCAGCATACAGACAGTTGATAAATCAGACTTTTTTTAAAAAAGATGATTTATTTGAGAGTGAGCAAGAGAGAGTACGTGAGCGGGGGAAGCACAGAGAGAGAAGGAGAAGCAGACTCCCTACTGAGCAGAGAGCCCACGCAGGGCTCGACCCGGCACTCCGGAATCATGACCTGAGCCAAAGGCAGAGGCTTCACCCACTGAGCCACCCAGGCGCCCCTAAATCAGACTTTTTAAACGCTCGAGATGCTGATGCGCTTAGAAACAGGATCTATGGAGGATGAAACACGTGGTCATATTTGGGTCAACAGCCTGACGTTAGTGACACTGTGCACAAACTTTCTCAGTTTACCAGGAGGAGGAAGGGAGGGACTCTGGCCCCTCTGAGGCCGCCAGTCCGCCCCTGCACCTGCTGTCGGCCATTGCTGGAGGCGGGCTGCGCGGCGGGGCCCACAGCCTCTCTGATGCCTGCCCTGCAACATCGGAGGGGCCCTGCGGCCTCAGCAAAGGCAGAGTCCCACATCAAGGCAAGAGCGACGCTGGTGACGCCGGTGCGCCCCCATGAGCTGTGAAGCCAGCGGCTCCCCCTACGTCTTGCCTCTGCTCCCCCTACGTCTTGCCTCTGACCAACTACGGGTTGGTCAGTCACTGGGACACTTTCATTCTGGCCCAGGAGAGAAGCCCGGCTCCTGGGGAACACAAGCAGGGACAAGGTGAAGGGAAGTAGAGGGAGATGAGGTGGCAAAGACAGATTATGGGAAAAGAAGTATAGTTAATAACAGTAATTATATTAGTGATAGTATGAATTATTCATATTTAGTTAATAGTCATTGTATTAGCAATGATAGTAATAGTCACGAGTGGGCTAATGAGGATCGCATTGAATGCTGTAATAATAATGGACGGAAGGATAATTTTAGGCCCACAGATCAATCTGAAAAGAAGTGAAATATAACCCTGTCAGTGACGTGGACGTGTCTATGGGAAGAAGGCAGTGAGAAGCCGCGTATGCGGAAAGTGCACGGACGGACTGGGCGGCAGAAGAAGGCGGGCTCTCTGCAGAGCGGCTCCGATGGCCTCCCAGAGGCCGCCCTGGCCCCAGTACTCGGGAGACCCCGTGGTGCGGACTCGGAGCACACGGCAGGACTGAGGACTCCTCCCGGGACCCCCGACCTCCCCTGCATCTGGCACGGGAAGGCAGCAGCTGTGGCAGCGGGTCTCGGCCCCAGTCCGAGGACGCGCGGCCCGCCTCTGCCCACGAGGGGACGCCTACGGAACCACGAACCCACGGGCGCAACAGAAGCTGTCAGGCGCTAGTGGGGGTTTGAGCCGAACCTGTGAGCCCTCCACCTCTCATGTGCCCGAGCGCAGGGAGAGCGGTGTGCACGCGTGTGCGCTCCCATGTGTGCGCGTGTGTGCAAGGAGCAACGTCCCTCGGAGAACATCTGTTGGGTGTCCAGTCGCTCCCTCCTCAGAGCTGGAAATATACGGCACAACTCCTGTTTTTTATTTGACGGTCGGTTCGCGTGGGAGCGCCCGTAAGCCCGGCTGAGGGGGCCTGCCTCCCTCCAGCAGGAGCTGTCACTTCCTTCCCACGGCGGCAGGGGCCGGCTCAGGGGCCAAGGCCTGCCCGGCCCTCAGGAGCCCGCAGCGCCCCCAGCCCTCACCTCGGGAAGCCTGGCGGGCTCTAAGGACACTTCCCGTCTCCTCTGGGACAGAAACCCTCGTGCTAGAGGCGCCCTGCGGGCCTGCACGGCTCCCAACAGAAAGCGGAGGCTCGGTCCGCGTTAGCTGACCGCGTGATGAATGGTGAGCTGAAACAGAGACACTTGCCCATGAGACAGCAGAAGGAAATCACAGACTTAACGCTACCAAGTGTTTGAGTTTCACTTAGTGCCAGATTAGATTCAAAATGATAAGCTTGAAAATAATGTTGTATATGTGTGGTCCATGCAATAGACTTAATCCTTCTGTTTTCTATACTACTTCAAGAGTCATTTGATAGAAACCAATGGATTAAGTTGTAGTTGGTTTGCTAAGGGTACGGTGGTGTTTTAAATGGGGAGCTGCCTGAGGCGCGTGAGCCTCTGGGCCCGGGAGAGTCGCTGAAATGGAGAAATGCCATCAGGTACTCGGGCCTGGGCAGAAATTTGGTATGGCAAATGTACATCTGTGCCCAAATCAGGAATTGCCAGAGAGGCTAAAATCCAGTATCTGTCTATCTACCTTACCTACCTACCTATCATCTATGTACCTTTTCTCTTCCATCGGATGGAAGATAATATGAAGTATTAGAATGTGGGAGGAACATTGTTAAATTTCTCTAATACCTAATAATTCAGTAGAAAATTGCTGTTCAATGTTTTTCCTAGAAATACAATGTCACACACACACACACACACACACACACACACAGTGTGTAACACAGGAAAATATGAATAATCCCGAGCCAGGCTCTAAGTGATTGTTTGAGGCCATGTTAAACCTTACCTAGGATTTGCTTACAACGACTGATTTGTCTACAACATACAAGAACAGTCAACTTTCAATCGTCTATAAAGACAATGGCAGCAGGAGTACAAATAACCCCTTTTTCTACCAGAACGCTAAAAAATAACAGGACAGACTTCTCAGAGGTTAGCTCTGTTCTCATTTAGTGGAGGCGGTAGGGGATAAATAAATGAACAGAGAGTAGGTTGCAAAATAAAGAAAAAAAGTAAATATCTAAATATCTACCAAATGGATGGCTACCCCAAATACGCCCGGCCGCGGCGGGCTTCTGACGGAGTGCTCCGAGGAGGAGGTGCATACAGTGTGCGAGGACCTGTGCGTTGCAACGTGGCTCGATGCTAAGCCCCTGAGGGCACTTCCATCAGTTTCCATAACTTGGAACTGGCTGCAGGGAGAGACAAGTACAAGGAGTCCCTGCTCCATCCGAGTCCGTCCCTCACGGCCACAGCCACCAGCTCTGCCAAAGAGATGGTGAGACTCGGGGAGAAACGAGGCTCATCCCACCCCCCGCCACTGCCTGAGGGTTCATTCCGCCATCCGACAAAGATCCCTGACCCCTTGGGCTCCAAGGATCACCTCGGCACTGATCACTCTGTAACGGTGAGTGATCAGCGACTGAGATTTCCGAGAGACATGCGCCTCACAGACCGGACGGACAGATGGCACACGGAGCAGGCCTGACGCCGGCATCCCCACCACCGACACCCACGCAAGATGGGTTCAAGCTCCACAGGCACTTAGGCCACAAAACATACGCACTGTGGGAGACTTTTGAAATGATTTCTTTTTAAAAGTTCAAATGATGGTAAGAGTCTCACTGAAATTCTCAAAAAGCAAGCAAACACAGCAATCGGACTGTATGGACTTCTCTCATCATTCCATTTAGATTTTAACGACCCGACGGGCTGGAGCTGTCAGCCCGCGTCACCGTGCTTCTCGCGGGTTCCCCCCATCGGTCTGCCCTCCAGCGAAACATCAAGGTGAGACAGACCTGGGGGAGCACCCTGATGTGTGCGGGAGCCGCCTCAAGGGCCGCCGGACTCTGCCATCAGATGGCCCGCCGTGACCCTCGTGGCAGCAAGGAGCCCGTGTCTGTGCGGCGGCTGCACAAACACCATTCCTGAGTTCCAGGGGCAGGAAACGCTCTAGGTGGCTAACCTTACGTCATCCCATCTCTGCACAACCTCGCTGTGACTTCAGTGCCGTCTCCCCAAGTGTGTTCATATATATGCACGTTTCTTCATTTCCCCGAATTTTTGGCATAGTCGGCCCGCCCCCCACTGTCGATCTCAGAAAGGGGAATATTATAACCATTTAAAAGATGTGACATGAGGCCAATAAGATGAAATAACGTAAGAAGATAAGCAGGAACAGAGAAAAGACAAACACCATAATAGCACGCACAAGCAACTTTCAGCAGCAACTTACTTGCAGCTAATTATGATAAAGGCATAAATGAACTGTGTAATGCGCGCGCTTTAAGCCACATGTGAGGAAAACTGCAAATGGGCTTTCGCTAAATGCAAAACGTGCAGCCACCTCCAGTCCGGGCCTTTGAAATTGCTCCTTACCTTTCCTCAACATCTGGAGGGGGCTCTTCTATCTTTATAATGAAAGCAGGCAACTTCTGGAAAAGCAGGCACTATCATGGAAGGATGTGAGGTACATACAGCAGGACAAGCACTGGGCTGTGGGCCCAGAGCAGCCGCGAACCACATGTGTCCTCTGGGGCAAGCCCGTCGCCCCCCAGGCCATTTTCTCTGGCTCGCCGGACTTTCACACTGCACATCGAGAGATGAACAAGACCAAAGACCAAGGAGAAACGTGAAGGAAAACCAAAGAGAAATGGGTAGAGGCCAGCATCGGTCTGGCCCCACATCAGTGTCCTTATTTTCGCCACACACAGAGGCGACGAGAACGGATAAAGCGGTGACTGTGGGTGAACCTACCCAAGCAGGTTTCGGGGAGCGAAGGCTGCTAAGCCAGCAGTGATACATTCCGGGGGAAATAAAGGACGGGGTGGGGGCTCAGGCTTAGGAGAAAGGCCAGAGGAGGGGAGAGAAACGCCGATCTAGAGGAGGCCAGAGCCCTGGAGCTGCTCGGAGAACACGCTGCCCCTGAATGGGGGGGGGGGGGGCTTCCAGGTGATGCCCTGAGGGGCAGCCTCGCCCTCATCTTTACCTCTTTCATTGACCCAATCCCCTGGATCACAGATTTCGGGCTTAGACGTGGGGAGGGAGAGCCGCGAGAAGAGACCAGGAGGGCACAGCCCGCCTCCGGCTTGGCCTCTCCCCTCTGAGGCTCCTCGGGCCCTACGCATCTGTAGGGACGGCTGGGGCCGGGGGCCCACACTGCTAGTGTCCCTCAGCCAGGGCAGCGTGTAAGCGAGGAAGCCAGGCTCCCTGCGGCCCTCTAGCTGCCGAGCCCCTTGGGGTCCCCTTCCCCTCTGTGCCCTGGAGCATCTTGAGGCCGGGCCCTCACTGCCTACCCGGGGGAGAGGCCAGGCAGCCTGCGGGGCCCTCCGAGCCTGCTGGGGCCCCGGGCTCGGGGCCGGCACCTGCGGGGGTTGTTTCTGTCTTCAGCCCGCTGCTGCCGGCGCCGGCAAGCGCTCCTTCTTCCCTCGCTGCTCTTCCCTCTGGAGAGCTGCGCTCCTGAGCCACATCCTGGTGGCGTGGTGGCCCGCCTGCTTATCTGCCCACGCGCAAACACTGAGGGCTTACTGGGCACCAGTTACTGGGAAAAAGAGGTTCTGTGGCCCAACAGAGGAACTCTCCCTCTTCTCAGAATTCACGATAATGCGCATCAGCATACAAAAGCAAAATCGGTGAGAAACAAGGGCAGCTTCCCTTCCCGTGTCTGAGGAAACACGATTCTGAAGCTGAGCCCCCAGCTCCCCCTCTGCGCACCAGCCCCATCTTCCTAGAACGCAGCTGTCATTGCAGAGCTCCCTGTCTCCAAACCCTTCCGTGACGACACAGAATACACTCCGAGGTCCCTCCCAGCTCCTCTGTCACCTGGCTCGTCCTGCACACTTACTTCCTGCCCTTGTTCCAAGGACGCGGGGCCACTTGCCCCCATCCCTCACCTGGGATGTTCTCCCTCATCTCCAAATCCTGCTTCTGCCAAACCTTCAAGGTGCATCTAAAACGTCTCCACAGCCAGGTGAGCTCTTCGTCCCATCCCCTGGGTCACTTATGTGCACCCCGGCCCCAGATGACTCCGGTAACACACCATCGTGGGGGAGCTGACCCATTCCGGGGCGGGCCTGCTTCACATGTACCATACTCATTCTCATACCAACACCTGATAGCAAACTGGGGACAAAACGATGGCCCAGTAAGGAACTGGCTGGCCTGGCCCACTTACCAGCCGGGAGACCTTGGGGAGGTCACCTGAGCTCTACTGCTGCTGCCTTCCTTAACCGGGGGTATAGGCGTGGCGTCAGGTAAATGTGGGTTTGACTCTGGCTCTTCCCCAGGCAGCCACGGTGGCTGTGTGAGGACATGTGCATTCAACTGGATTCGTATTTTATTTACGTGTCATTTCGACTTCTGTCCCAGCTGAAAAACAGACTCACGGAGAGTCCCCGGCTGGGCCACGCCAGCCGCCACAGGACAGGGACCTACACAGAGTCAAGGGCTGTCCTGCCGAGGCCCCACGGAGCCAGCAGAGGAGGAGAGCCGTGCACGTGAACTCGAGCCGGGAGGAGCCACGGGGCACTGCAGAGGAAGCCCACTGTGCCCCACGGCATGGTCACGTTTATGGGATACAACGGGACGCCGATTATCCAAACTAATTGGGGATTTAACGATCCGAATAATCAATTTTTCTGGGTAAGTGCTCATGATGGATTCAAGAGGAGGAATCAACGGCTACTCTGGCAGAGGGACCAAAGACTGGCCTTTCGGGTGCCCCGCACTCCAGAGTTACACTGAGGACCACTTACGACAGGCTACAGCCGGAGGGCAACCGGGAGATAAAGCAGCTCACTTCTACTCCCCTCATCCGGATGTGCCCAGATTCCACGCGGGGACACGAAAGCCCCGCTGGGGTAAAGGGCAGACCGCACAGGCTTGGGAAGGCTTCCGACCTGGACGGTGGCACCAACAGAACAGAATGGTCTGGCCAGTGAGTACTGCAGGGACCTTGGAGGGCTCAGGCACCTTCTGGAATGCTAAGGAAACAGACTCCCTGGCCCGAAGAGCCTGGCCTCTCTAGGCGGTATTCTGCTGCGTGCGGCCCTTTCCCTACATGCGCAGTCTCCCACACAGACAGCCATCGCGGGCCGACTACGGTCTATAAATGGCCTCACAAGCGGCACTGCTGAGCAGAGGGCAGTGCGGGGGCGACACGGCGGCTCAGCAGAATAATCTGGTTTTGTTTCGTCTCTGAAATGTTGGATTCTCTCTCTGCTGTGGTTCTGGGTCCAGAGAGAGAACAAGGTTCAGAGCACTGCACATTCCACCGAAAAGTAACGGGGCCGTCTGCTGCTGCAGCGGGAGGCGAGAGCCGCTCGGACGGCGTCGCACTGCCTTCCCCGCACAGAAACGATGCTCTCACGTCAGCATCGCCGACAAAGCGAGCAGTCCTTTCAGATGGCCTTTCAATCCACGGGTGCTTTTATTACTTTTATACATTTTGAATGAACCTTAGCCTTGGCCTCTACTGCCTCTCATATAAAATAGTCACTTCCCTGGGGGCGTGAGTGTGCAATGATCCCTACTGCTCATTTAAGTTTCCAAGGCTGTGTTGTATTTAACTTTCACTTGAAAGGGGCTGAGTTACGCATTAAGAGGTATCTAACTTTAAGCAGGCAGGTACACAAAAAGATAAAGCCACAGAGCTTGCAAATTGAGAGAAGATTCTTTAATCATTGAACTCCTCTGTAGTACATGTCAAACTGCTTGTACCTAGGGCATGCGTATTTGCTTATTCTAAGACCTAACAGAAGCCCGTGTTGCGTAGCACACACAGCACACCCGTGTACACACCCTTGTTTTCTGGAGGACAGCACACCGGGCACTGCGGGGACCACTCGCATGGCGCCTGCCCTCTAGGCGTCCCCAGCCTGTCCTGTCTGGGAGAGCCGGGGCCCGCTGAAGTAGAAACGCGGACTGGTGCTGCAAGGTGGCCACGCCAGCCTGAGCAGAGGCCACAACAGCAGGATCGGGGACAGTCCCCGGGGTGCGCCCAGCCCACCCCTACTCTCCCGGGTGCTCCTCACACTGGCCGACAGCATCCCCCGTGGAGCAGGGGGGGCACGTGCCCCGTGGCAGAGGCAGGATTGAGGCCGTCTGGTCACCACCTGAGACTTTGTTTGAGAATGGAGCCAAGCCAGAGGACAGACGAGCCCGACATGGAAAGAAACCCAGTCTGATGAAGTCAAGTACATGGGCCTAGCTATGTCTGAAGACCACCTGCCCCTGGCCCTTCCATGACCTGTGATGAGAAATTCCGTATCGGTTTTGGAAGTGCATTACAGGAATAAATAAACTCAGG
Source organism: Potos flavus (assembly GCA_028534135.1). Classification (NCBI taxonomy): domain Eukaryota; kingdom Metazoa; phylum Chordata; class Mammalia; order Carnivora; family Procyonidae; genus Potos; species Potos flavus. The sequence goes on along the minus strand of CM052890.1, from coordinate 2,248,210 downwards.
GCAACGGAGAAGAAAATGGGCCAAGAGGCACAGCCCAAGGGGCTGCCTTCCTGACCAACTCCCCACCCGTCTGGCGGAGCAGAGAAAGACCCTCCACATGCGGCCTCATGCTCTGCTCCTGATGGAGCCCCCGAGAACTCCCAAATGACCTGCAGCGGTGGAAAGAACATCTATAAAGCAAGAGACTTCAACTCATGTCTCTCAATGTGGCTTATTCCTTCTTCACTGCAAAAAATCATTTCTCTCCCTCCTGGATCCCCCAAAGGATGCTTTCTTTCCCTCACACCTGCCCTAGACACCTGGGAAGACATGGGTAAAATACATTTTTTATGTATTGAGAGACCTCAATAAGTATATTAGAAGTGACTTGGAAAGAGACACTAATCCAATGTCAGCTGCGGTGTGATGAGAGTGTGAGACTCCCCGCTGCTGGAGCACTCCCAGAAAGGGACTGCAGGGGCTGGCCGTGTCGCAGGACTCGGCATCAGAAGACCCCGACGCGGCCACAGCACCCTTTACTGGGTTGCTCCGTGACAATCACTCAGCTATTTCCCTACGACCCACCCATTCTGGTCACAGCTGCCTGGGCCTGGGTGGCCACCCCTCCAGCAGCCCGTGAAGGGATCTGCCAACGTCGCTGAGGCTCCTGGCGGCTAACCAGACCAAGCGCTCCTCCACCTGAAAGGAACGACGTTCCCTTCAGTCCTGCCTTCCTATCGCCGCGTGTGCTTGTGCAATGAGCACCCCGTCACTCGCTGGAGCCTAGAGGAGCGCTTGTTTTTTGCGGCCCAGTGTGCCGAGTGTTTCAGACATGCGCCTGGCACTCTCTGTGTTATGAGCATGGTGAGCACCATGCCCGGCTCTGCTCAGCCCTCCCCACACTGCGCCTTCATCCTTCCTCCGCCTGTCCCGCTGACTGGGACCCGTGTCTTACTGGACCGCTAGACAAAACCGAGCATGTGGTGGGTAAGTGCTTGTCGAGGTCCAGGAAACTACGCGGCAGTCGGAGGAGCGGTGAGAAAGACCGGGAAGCTGTACTCAAGTAGGAGCGAGGGCGGTATTGGCGCATGGCCCCAAACCTTCAACGAATGCCCACCTGAAGGAACGATAAAAATAAGCAATACATACACAACCACACATTCAATCAATCTTAGTTCCATCGGAAAACACACCGGATGCACATGGTGCACACAGCTGAGCCACACGTAATAAGCACCGGGCAATGTGGGGCTGGGAAGGGTTGGTCTAAGCCCGGAATATCGTTAAGTGTCACCCACAGTAGAAGCAAGCTGAAATAAGACCCTCACTGCCTCTGCTATTTGTGTGCTACATCTCTACGCCTCATTTTATTTTGCTAATAACATATTTAAAGAAAATACACAGAATTACCATATGATGCAGCAATTCCACTCCGAGGTCTACACCCCAAAGCACTGAAAACAGGGACCAAGACGGACGCCTGTACAGGAATGCTCACCGCAGCACTGCTGACTACAGCCAACGGCTGGAAACAACCCAAATATACGTCAACGGGCGAATGCGTAGCAAGTTCTGGTACATACAATGGACTAGTATTCCGCCATAAAAGGAATGAAGTTCTGACATGTGCTACAAGGTGGACAAACCTTGAAGATGTCACGCTAAGTGAAATAAGGCAGACACGAAAGGACAAATATTGTATGATTTCACTTTTATGAAATATCTACAGTCTGCAGGTTCAGAGAGACAGAAGGTAGATTAGAGGTTATGAGAGGTGGCAGGGAGGAGGGAATGGGTGGTTATTACTTAATACATAACAGAGTCTGATGTGATGAAAACATTCTGGAAACTGATATTGGTGATGGTTGCACAGTATGAAAGCAGTGGATGCCACTGAATTGTACACTTAAAATAGTTACAGTGGTTATGTTTTACATATTTTTTACCACAGTAGAAAAATAATCTATTTACACTTCTGATTTTAGCTATCATGAACCCCATTCCTGGTATAAGCGCATAAAAACTGAGGTGAAACACAGGAAAGAAATTTAAAATTTAGAGCTAAGTTTGACAGAAAAAAAGGGCAAGTAGTATGTGCCAGAAAATAACAAAGGTCAAAAGGACAAAGAAGTACCACCTGTGTTCTGTAGGAGTCCTTAACCCGAAAAATTAATTTAAACCAGTTTCAGACCAATAAAACCACAGGGGCAATGGCAAAGAAACACAAAAGCATTCCATAGCAACACGTCTACAATCATGAATGTGAGAACTGATTACTAATGAGGATGAGCTCACGCACAGATAAAAGGCAGCCACCATTAGGAAGAGCCAATATATTAAAAAGCAGGCTTCATATCCCTGAATTTGAGATAACGGAGTAATCTAAGAGACACTGTAAAATAAGGAAGTTTGAAGTTATGAAGAACAAATGAAAAATGGAAATTCTAACAAAAAATAGAATGATGTGACAGAGAAAAGGTAGATTTTGAAAGGAGCAAATAGAACTTCCACAAATGAAAAATGTAGCCATTGGAATAAAACATTCAAAGGTGAGGTTAAACATCAGAGACAGAGCTAACATGAAAATAAAGTTAAATGGATGAGAGATCAAGGAAGTTTTCCAGAATGTAGCAAAAACAGGTAAAAAGGTAGAAACTATGAAAATGAGGGTAAGAGAAAGCAAGGTGAAATAAGGAGGTCCAATATACACTTACCTAGGAGTTCTAGAAAGGGAGATGACCAGAGACAGAAAAGCAGTTTTCATAAAAAGGAAAAAAGCTAAGAATTTTGGAACTGCTAAGACGTGATTCCTCAGGCTTCAGAAACACGGTGACTGTGAAGTAGGACATAAACAGCGTTGTGAAACTGCAGACAGCAGAGACGAGGAGAAAATCTTAAACACAACCATAGAGAAGGATGACCTGCAAAAGAATAATTGAACTGACAGCAGATTTCTTATCAGAAAAATAAAGTGGCTAGAAGATAATAGAGTAACAGCATCAAGGGGTTGAAAGAAAGTAAACGATCGATTGAGAACTTACGCGCATCCAGACTATTATTCAGGATCCTGGGTAGGATCACTCTAGTGGCACACAAATGTGTGCAACAAGTATGCACTGAGGGATTACTTATGATCTAAAAATACTGGAGACCGTTTAAGTGTCCGTATATCGGAGACCAGAAGGATGAAGCACGGTACAGTGAGTGTGTAATGTGGTAAGAAAGGAACGGGGGAGACCTCTGTGAACCGATGTTCAGGATAGTTAATTGAAAACAAAACAACACGAAACAAGGCGGTGATGCGTATCTAAGAAAAGAAATGCTTATATTTTTATTGATCTAATCCATATGCCATAGAAGTCACCACTTCAAAGAGTGCAGGTAAGTGGCTTTTATCATATCCACAAGGTTTGGCCGCCATCAACACTACCTCATTCCGGAACACGTGACCAGCCCAGAAGAAACACCGCACCTTCCAGTGCTCACTCCCCACTGCCCCCAAACCCCGGAAACCGCTGATTGACTTTTCATCTCTATGGGTTTCCCGATTCTGTGCGTCTCGTATCAAGGGGATCACACAGTATGTGGGCCTTTTTGTCTGGTGTCTTTCGTGCAGCCTGATGTCCTGTGGGTTCACCCACTTTGTACCATGTAGCTGTACTTCCTTCCTTTCTGTGGCCCCATAATATTTCGTTGTGTGGACAGACCACATCTTATTTCTCCAACCATCTGCTGTGGACATCTGGGTTATTTCCACCTTTTGGCTACTATGGATAATGCTTCTGAAAACATTCACAGGCCAGCTTCTGGGTGAACGCAAGCTTTCTCTTCTCTTGGTCTCTACCTAGGAGCAGAATTGCCGGTCATACAGTTAACTCTGTACTGAAATTTTTGAGGTGTTGGGAAGTGTTGTCAATACAGCTGCACCACTGTTCGTTCCCACAAGTAGATATAAGCATGCCAATTTCTCCTCATTCTCACCAACACCGGTCATTTTCCAGTTAAAAAAAATCCTAATCATCCTCCTAGTGGATGTGAAGTGGTATCTCGTGGTTTCGTTCGCTTGTCCCTAATGACTAATGAGGTTAAGCATTTTCTCATTTGCTTATGGACCATTTGTCTGTCTTCTGTGAGAACTGTCTATTAAAGTCCTTTGTTTTTACCTTAGATTGTCTTTTTATTATTCAGCTGTAAGAATTCTTTATATGTTCTGGACAACAGACCTTACCAGACATATGACTTGCAAATATTTTCTCCCGTTCTCTGGTATATGTTTATTTTTGCAAAAAGAAACATAGCAAGGATATACCAGGAACTTAGGAAGCTGCCTGTGTATGAGGAACGGCTGAGAATGGGGTACGAGGTACAGGTAGGGAAGGGGTGGGGCTTCTCTAAGTGTGTCTTTCCGTGTGGTTTTGACTTTTGAACTATGTTGATTTCTATTTCCAAAAATATATTATTAAATCAATAGGGACAGAAAAACTTTCCTACGATTGATTCATACAGAAATGAATGAACCTAACAGTCCATCAAATATATAACATAATACACAGAAGTAAAAAAAGAATTAAATCCAAGAAAGCTTAGAACTCAGTATCTGGTTGTAACCCTCAAAAGGGTATCTCCTATGCACAAAAAGAATAAGAAAGGAATCTTGAATTGTGTTTAGTCACTTTGAAGTATGTGGTTATACTGGTGTGGCAATTCCAAAACAATTTAGTGTGAACATTGACAAAATGAATAAATAAATTAATGCCTTTAGGATTTGGTGTTCTCATTATGGGAGAAGGGAGATATAAATATGAAATGGGAGAAGGGAAGAAAAAATCCTCCCGATATCGATACTCAACTGTAATCTTAAAGTTCTAACATAAACTATTAAAACAAGAACTGCTTACATATACATACATACATACATATATATATTTCACACATACATACACAATGCACACTTTAAAAGATATAAATACATAACGTAGTTATTACATACCACATATATTCTGTCCAGTAAAAGAGTCTAGAAGCAATAACACCTCAGTAGTAATGAGCACACCTAGTTCCCAGATCTTGGGTTCTAAAGACCACACCCCACTCAAAGGAACCACGGCTTCTTGGAACAGTGGCTGATGGCAGGGAAAATTCAAGGTGAGCCTGGAGCACCTTGTTTTGTCAGAAAGCGAGAAATGCTCACCATCAGATAAGAAAATATTGAAAAGACAGAGCAGACACTCTCAATGGACTCTTCCCCCTCCCCCGGCCACACATGGAACAAGCTGAGTCTCAAAGCGAGTAACTGAAGGATTACATTATAACATACTGAATTAATAAAAAGAGCCCACAGGTCCCTTATTAAGAGTTTTAAGAGTGGAGGTATGGAGAAGTAAGAGCAGCTCTTTGCAGAAGAGTGATAACCTACCAAACACAGACAGATGGTGGAAGTGCCGAGCACGGCTGTGGTGGCGCCAGCCATCACGGTCGTATCCGACTGACGCCGGGAGTCTTCCAGGAATGCTGAACTGCCGCACGGACTTCTGGGCAGCACAGCAGTTACACAGTGCAAAGTATCAGCGCACAGATTTCGAACTAATTACAAAGGGGGAAGGCACCTTCATGTTTGGAGAAATCTGCTGGCCTCCATTTAACCAAATCATCGCTTGACCAAAAAATCAATGAGACAAGTGACACCCAGCGGCTCTGGTGTGGGGCACGGAGATGGACACAGTATTGCCAGGATGTCTAACCTGAACCTAGTACAGAGGAAACACATACATTCATGATTGAAGAACATTCTACAAAACAGCTGGTCTGGGCTTTTCAAAAATGTCCTTATCAAGACAGACAAAACGCAAAGGACCTCGCAGATTACGGGTAAGGAGACAAAGGGACGTGAGAACTAACACAGAGGATGATGCTTAACCGGCCACCAGAGCTGAAAACAATCTCTGATGCTCCTCACTGTTATAATTAGGGACATTTAGATGTGGGCTATATGTTAGATAATAATGCTAAGTCACTGCTCAGTTTTAAAGAGTGATAATTCTACTGTGGTTATGGAGGAGAATACTCAGTCTATAGATGCTGGAGTATTTGGGGGGTCTATGACAAATTCTCAGATGCTTCAGTCTAGAAAAAAGTGTGTGGGGGGGAGAGAGGGAGAGGGACAGACAGAGACAGAAACACAGAGACCAACACACAGAGAGAGACATACAGAGACACAGAGAGAAAGCAGAAGTTCCAAGAGGCTAACAATCAGTGAATCTCGGGGGAGGGTATAAGATACATATTTTACCTGTCTTACATTTCTGCAGGTTGAAATTTCCCACAATAAAAGAGGAAGAACATGAGTGAGGTGAACTAAAGATATTTTCAGGCTATGCACAGGAACGGACTTCTGAAGGAGGTACTTGTGGGAGAGGGAGGCGGGGGCGTGAGAAGCCATGAGGAGTAAACCATGTTGGCAAATCTAAATAAACACTAACTGCAAGAGGTAATTTTGTACATTATTATAACTAACCTGGGGATTAAAAACAAGATAGAACCGACACAGAAGACCACGAAGATAGGAAATCTAGAAGACAGGTTGATTGGTGTGGAAGTTGGGAGAGTCCGTTTATATTCAGAAAGTGTTGCCTAATTTTAGACCCCATTAAGTCAATTGTGCATGATAAATATTTGAAGGTAAATGCTTTATAAAATGGAAATATTTATGTAAATTAAAAAAATACAAGTGATATTCTATAGAATTACAGGCATGAAAATGTGTAATAAAATAGGAAACCCTGGATTAGGAGTCACCCCAAATTCAGGTTACTGTTTTCTCAGCAAAGAGAGGAGAAGGAATGGGAGGGGTTCATTTTTCAGTAAAAATACCTCATTTAAAATGTTCATATTTGCTACATGTTGGTGGGGTACACTGGTACCAAATTACAGCTTCTTACATGTCTGAAATATCTCATAGTTAAAAATGTTTAGAAAGAATCCACTCAAATACTTTTCAACTCACGTGGCCAGGCAGAACATGAGCAAGAGAACCAAAACCCAAGGGGAGACTTGCAATTTGCCCTGACAATTCCTGCAGCTGAGACTGGCACAGACCTGGGGGGAGCAGGGCGCTCGGGGTCGGGAACGGCCTCTGCAGGACTGTCGGCCTGCAATGACACCGGAGGACAGCCGACAGCGGGCACACGCAGGAGGGCAGAGAAGCAGGGTGGCACAAGCCCGGACACAACACGGCAGGGCGTTCAGACCTTGGCCTCCGGTAGGAGGGGAGGGGTCCCCGCCAGCCTGGAGGGTGCAGAAGGAGCAGCTCCCTGTCCGGAGGGCTCACCCCAGACCAGGAGCTGAGCTGTGGGCTCTACCTGCATCTGCGCTCCGTCTCCCCAGTTGCCGACGGAGTCACGGCTGCTCCCATCACACTGACAGGGACACTGATGCACGGAAAGGGTGGGTAGTTCTCTGCAAGTCACATGGGACGGGGACACAGAAGACTTGCACACAGGTTCTTCTGAGGTCAAACAAGTTGTGACCTGTCGGTGATGGTGAGGTATTCAAGAACCTTCAACAGAGGAGGGCGTGGACGGATGTGCCTTGGAAACACTCAGTGGATGTTTCGCGGCAGGACACGTCTGTAGGGGACCGAGCGTGTGATAACAAAAGTCAAGACTAGCTCGCCAGGCCAAGGAGGGGGAGTGCCCCTGTCTTCTAAGACGGTGCTCATGCGCCCATTCCTACCTGACACTGCCAGCAAATCTGGGGGGATTACAGGAAAGATGATATTTTAATAAATTTCTCATAATTAAAACCGGAACCAAAAAGAAACCTAGAATTGTGCCGATATAAAAATAAAACGAGGTATATACAAACTGTTTTTACCTTCCTCCATAATTGGAAAACCATTACTGCAGAATTTATGATAATTCATTCAGGCATTAGGCTAAAGAAAATCTGAATTTGTACAAAGATAAATTTTTCTCAGCAAATTGACAATATAAACAAGATGTTACAGAGTGGAGAACTTCCTTGCACTTATAAATGAAAAACGTACATGGACATAAAATCACCATTTATTAAAACATGTTCCCAAAGAGTTCTAATTGCTAAGACTTAGTTTGACAATCAAAGGTGACAACATGCCTCGAACACAATAAAACTAAAATTCTAAATTAGTCATTCAAACTTTTTAGGAATTCAGATGACTTCTTATTAGTCAGAATTACTGAGTGCCTGCCTGCTCATTTGTTTCAGGAGTCTTATTTTCCTAAAGATAATAGGATGTAAAAAGCAAAAGACAAATGATAAAGTCACAAAACATATTTGCAATACACAATGTCTAAAACCAATCAAAAATGGGCAAAGTGCATGAAAAATAACTTAATTTTCATTGTCTTATTTTCACAATCACATGCATATATAATCTTCCGCATTTTACTCTGAAGTTTTAGAAGCTAGTTAAAGAGAATTTTTGGGCCAAAACATGGGAATGACATAGTGAAAAAACACGGGAAGAGAACGTGGAAGGTTTTCCCTGTTCCACCGCTCTTTCCACCTGGAGAATCTCTGCCACCAAGGTGAGCCCCACGGGGCCCCGCTCCTGGGGCTGCGCTGAGCAGCCAGACCACCGGGCCTTCCAAGGTCGTGCGTCCCCAGCCAGAAACGGCCCGGCTCCCAGAATAATGAGGGGCCTGGAGGCGCGCTCCTCCAGCCATCCCAGGTCCTGCCCCCGCCACGGACGCGCCTGTGTGGACAGTGCATGCGCACTGCCGAGCGCCGGCCACCCACGCTCACCCCGCCGCCCACGGTCGGCTCACCGCTCACGCCCGCCCACCATGCCCGGGGTCAGCCCACCGTCCATGCCCACAGTCAGCACACTGCCCACACTCACGGTCGGCACGCAGCTCACGTCCGGCTCGCCGCCCATGCCCTCGGTCAGCTCGCCATCCACCACCACGGTCGCCATGCCGTCCACGCACGCCCGCTGTCGGCTCACCGTCCACGCCCACGGGGGGCACGGCACGCACGCTTGCCCACGGGGGGCACGGCACGCACGCACGCACGCCCACGGGGGGCACGGCACGCACGCACGCACGCCCACGGGGGGCACGGCGCGCACGCACGCCCACGGGGGGCACCGCACGCATCCACGCCCACAGTCGGCACGGCGCGCACGCCCGGCTCGTCGCCCGCGCCCATGGTCGGCACGCTGTCTGCGCACAGCCGCGCCCGCGTCTCCGCACGCGGTAAGCACAGCGCTGGTGCGCGGGAGAAGGAGCGGAGGGGAGCAGACAGGGAAGGAGGAGCGAAGTGCAGGGAAGGAAGGAGAAAGCAGGGAGAGAAGGTGAGAGAGAAAGGGAAGGAAGGGAAAAGAGATGAGAAGGGCGAGGCAAGGGGAGCGGAGCAACCGTGGCCGGGTCGCTGCGTCCGGCTGTCAGCTCTGATCCCACGGGGCTACACATGAACGTGCACGTGCACACACCTGCAAACACAGACCGGACCATGGGGCCACATGACCGCCAGCATCTGAAGCACATTTGTGGAACATGTAAAGTACGAGGAAGAGAGCATTTTTCCGAAAGGTGGAAGCAACCCGACTAACCGTTCCCGGACAGCTGAGGGATGGAGCGTGGTCCACCACGTACCTGGAAGGAAGGGTTCGGACACGTGCCAGGATGAACCTTGAGGACCTGACTGCGAGAAATCAGCCAGAGCACAACTGTTGTGTGCTTCCACTCCTGCGAGGTGCCCGGAGGTGTCAGAGTCATCAGGTCCCAACGCAGATGGGGGCGTCGGGGGCTGGGAGAGGACAGGTGGGGAGCGCGTGTTTCACGGGGCCAGGGTCTCAGATGGGAAGACAAAAGACCTCTAGGGATGGATGGGGGGGGGCAGTTGCACACGGTGTGAATGCACTTAGTACTACTGAACTGTGCACTTAACATGGTTAAAACGGTAAACTTCATTACGTGTATTTTACTACAATTAAACATTCTTTATTTAAAAAGCAGATGGAGAGGGATTTTGCTTTCAGCCATGAAAGAAAAGAGGATTCTGATTTATTCTGCCACTTTAACCAGAAAACCAGACAAAATATACGAAACAATGATTTTTAGACACTGGACCACAGGCCACATAGGACGGGGATCCCGAGTGAAAGAAAACAAATGCGTGCCCCAGCTCACTCTCTCAAATTGGTTTCCAGTCCAGCAGGAGGGAGCCCAGACAGATCCACAAGCAGAGTTAAGCATTTTGGGGTCAGGAAGTCAAAGCTTGTGGGGGCAGAGCCCAGGGAGGAGCCCGTGTACACAGAGCGCCAGAAATCTGCAAGGGCGTCCCCTCCAGGCTCTGCTGAGTGCTGAGCTGGGCATCCGGGGTCTGTGCAAGGCGGGAAACCACCAAGGCTGGGGTTCCGAGGTGGAGGGTGTTGAGAGGATGGAGGAAAGGAGCAGGCAGCACACCACCAAGAGCTCAACAAGACCAGAAAGTCTGTGCTCCCACCACACCAGGCAGCGGATGGACTCTAACACCAGCAGAAAGAAGAGGATGTCCACAGGGGAATAAGAAGTACCAAAAATGGTAACTATGCGAGCAAATACAAAAGGCTTTTGTTTCTCATTTTAAAAAATTCTTTAAAAATCAAACAGAATTAGTAGAGACGTGAGACTGGGACAGCTTTGTAACCAACTTGACCTGATAGTTACAAAACATTCCATCCAACAACAGTAAAATATGAATTCTTTTTAAGTGCACATAGAACATTTGCCAATATATTCTGGGTCATAAAACAAATCTCAATAAATGTAAAAGGATTGAAATCACGCAAAGTATATTCTCTGACCACAAGAGAATTAAGTCAGAAGTCAATAACAGAAAGCTATCTGGAAAATCCCCAAATAGTTGGAGTTTAACATCACACAAATAACCCATGGGTCAAAGGAGAAATTACAAAGGATATTAAAAAATATTTTGTCATGAATGAAAATGAAAACCCAACATATTAAAAATTTGGGATGCACCTAAGTCAGTGCTTAGAGAAACAGGTACAACACTTGTATTAGAAAAGAAGAAAGGTCTCCATTAATGATCTAAGAATCTACTTTATGCAACTTCAAACACAAGGAACACTGAGACTAGGGAGGGGGTGGGAGAGGGAGCAAGTGTGCCTGGGACCTTCAGGGACTTGGCATCTGTCCTCATGCTCGCTGCTTCATGGTGGCAAGGTAGCTGCACGCTCCCCTGCTTTACATAACTTGTTCTAGGCAGGAAAATGGGAGAATAGCAAAGTGGTGCTAGCCATGTATTTCTCTCTTTATTCCAAGCAGAAAACTTTCCTGGAAGTCTTACCTAGTGGACTTCCACTAAATTCTCATTAGCAAGAACTCTGTCACATGGTCATGTCCAGCCAGAAGGGCCTCGGGACTGCACGTTGGGTCAGGCAACCTACAGTGTTGGCCACATAGGTGAAAGGACCTGATTAACCATAAATCGCATATAAAAGTGAGGGATTAGCCCAATTATGCCCCAGTAACCAAACATATGAATTAATTATTGTGATTATCAAATTGAATCTATGGGTACCAAGCTCCTGACCCACTTATCATCACGATCTCTTTTTCCCCACACCTGTTGGGTATTTTGTGCTATTCTTCTTATCCTATAATAGAAACTTACACCATATTCAAAGTAAAAGCAACAAAAGACGTGGAGGAACGAATAGCAGACCAGGCCCTGTCAGGGACGTGTTGGCGATGGATAGGTATGCAGGAAGGATAACGTCATTCTGCCTTCGTTTCGGTACACACCCCACATATAGTGAAGCACATCTGTTTTCGGGGGACTCAATGCCTTGACCTTACAGGTGTCCAGGAAGATGCTCCGTGGATCTCCAGGAGACCCCGAGGCCTCACGAGGCTAAGGAAGGCACAGAATTCCTTTCCGTGACTGGGTCCATCTGGGGAGTTTTTTCCTGGACACCCCGCTAAGGCTCTGTGGGGAGGAGGCCGCGCGCCCCACCCGCTGGGGGCCCGGTGCTGACCCTCTGCGGGGGCCCTAACGAGGTTTCCCGCAGACACGGACCCCGCAGCGTCCCCTCAGTCAGTCACCGAGCTTCCAGATGCAGACCGGGAAGCCCCCAAGCCCCGAAGGCTAAAGGGAAGCTAGGAATTTAGCAGGAGCCATGCACATTTTAAAACTGCTCCTGATTTAAGTTACAGGGAGAAGTAAATTAAATTTTATGAAAGCTTTGACTTTTAATACTATCGGCAGTATATTAAAATGTTCTGAAGATTATTTATGATACATATTTTCTAAAACTGATCCAACTCCAGTGATGGAAAGCATGAGCAGCTCCAAGCAGAAGTCCTTAAAACCCTCCTTGCCATACTTAGAGTGGGGGACCTTGGGAGACATTGCTTCGGAACTTTCCTTGTCTTTCAGTTAATTTATTCTCATACCTTAGCCATTAATGCAGTGGCGGCACTGGCGAAACCAGCCGGGATCACCATCAGTCAAGCTTAGAGAGGCCCAGAGAGGAAAATGCCAGGCACGAGGCCGCGGGCCACAGGGGGTGCTTAGAGCAGCTCCGCCCTGGGTGCCCCCGCTCATGTAAACCCCACATTCCAGAGTAGACCACACTCCCTGAAAGATGGCTAAGTCTTATAGAAGCGTTGTGGGAATCAGCTATTTAGCTAGAGTGCCAACATGGTTTGCTTGATATCTGAAGGTAGAGATTTTTTAAAGAAATCTTAGTTGACTTGATGTATGGGGATAAAATGCTGAGTTATCAACCCCCAATTCAAAAATAAGGAAAGGAATAAGTGACCATAAATTGCAGAAAAATAATACATTTTCCCCTTGTTTTCCACTTGAAAAGAGCAAGAAACCAAGAGAACTGTGAGTTTTCTCTCCCCATTTGATTAGATTAGGTCTTTCAGGGACCCACTCAATACCACTGCAGATCATTAAAGGGGATGCTGGAGAGTAAGAGATGCGCCCTAATGGAAAAGAATGAGTAAGTGGCTTACAACACGAGGATTGAGAGGTTCGCTGAAGGTAAACCTGTAAAATCCTTAGTACCAGCCCAGGAAATCAAAGTTGGGCAAAAACTATCAACTGGCGAGTGGGTGGCCCAGGAGCCAGGGTCGGATAAGGTGAGGGTCGGGGTAAGCAACTGGGGCCACGAGGTCACCCCCTGAGGAGAGGGCAGGGCCAGGCCCAGAGCCCCGTGGGCCGGCCAGGGGGCGACAGCTGAGAGCTGCGGGCGGATTCTGAGTGCCCGTGGAGATGTCCAGGGAGGTCCAGAGCGCGCGCCCCTGTGGGCACGAACTCCAACCTGGAACACACGCTCTGATCCTTCACCTCAGCCGGAGCTGCCGAGGCAGGTTCGCGCGAGGAGAGCTCGGCCGGCGAGAGTGCGGGGAGCTGACATCTGGGGGAGCTGAGGGACAGAGGTCCAGGCTGAAGGATCTCGGGAGGGCGTAGAAGGCACTCGCGGAGCTGCCCGTGAGGCAGAGACAGCAGTCGTCCTAACAGCCAACGAGCACGGGCAGGCGTCAGCACATTGGTTCTCACGGGGAGACCGTGGGGCGCGCGTCGGGGAGCCCACGGACAGCTGGCTGTCCTGAGCCCGCCCTCCCCCCCCATGCTGTCGGGGAGCTGGCAGGGCTGGGTCTAGCGGCCGGACGCCCATGCTCCTAACTGCTTTGCTTTGCTGTCCCGCGACGCGGCTGGAACTGGGGCCAACAGTGGCTCACCGGGGAGGGTCGGACTCTGACTCTCCGAAACAGGAACTTCTCACAGTGGGAACCGAACAAGATGATCATCCTAACAACAGCCCTAGAGGTGAGGTCCCATTATGTTCGTTTCATAGGCAAGGAAACACACCCAGAGAGTTGAAGATGGCCCGCGTTCCATCTGGTAAAGGGCAGAAAGAGACTAAAACTCAAATCAGCCTGATTCCTAAACCTATGTTCTTCCTGCTGCAGCCCAAGATCCTAATGGTGGAGCAGGTCCCCGCCATATAAAGTGGTTTGGCAGAGAAAGCATCGTCCTCAAAAGCAACCCAAGATGCCATTTAATCCAACCTGTGGCTGGTAGTTGAGAGGGACTTGAGACCCACGGAGGAGGAGGTGTAGGCCTAAGGTACATGGAAGTGGTGGCTCAGCTGGGGCCAGAACTCAGGGTTCGTAACTCCCCAGAAGGTTCCTTCTGCTGCACGGAGTGGGACGCGCAGCTGGGTGACCAGCCTAAGCTGGAGGTCCCCCCGTCCCATGACTTGTATCCTGCCTATGATTCTGCCTCTCCAAAAATGCAACCCAGCAGTTCTGGCTGATTCACCACCAGGGTCCTTTGGAGTCGATAGCGAGGAGAGACGGTATCACTTGTTCGAAATCCCCTTATCGTGACTGCCCAGAGGGTGAAGGGCACATCCCACTCCATTAACTCCGGCCTTGCCATAGACCTCGTGGGGGGGGGGGGGTGACAGCGTGCCCTTTCCCAGCAGAGGCCTTCTGAGGCAGCATGGGTTTCCACTTGCCCTCCGGAGCCCCTGCCCCCACCACGACAGAGTGCAGCCCAGATGGCGGCTGCTCATCCAGCCCGTCTTGGCATGAGAAGGCATGGCGAGCACAGCCAAGCTCAACGGAGTTGCCGCTGACTCACAGGATTCTTAAGTGAAAAATAAATATTGGTCGTTGAATGCCACAGCGATCTGGGGGCTTGAAGTTACCGCAGCAAGAGCTGGCTGATGCGGAAATCGGTCCACGGAAGTAGGGGCTGCCATAACCCAAAACTCGTTAGTAAATGATAGAAAGCAACTCAGGCTAAGTTAGCACAAGCAAGGAAGAAGGGCGGGGGGAGGTTGCCTGGAAGGTTCTCAGGTCTTTGTGTCCCCCACGCTGCCTCCAGCGTCCTGAGAGCCCAGGGAGATGCCTGGTCCTGGATACCCGGGCCAGGCTGGGGAGAATCACCGCCCTCTGGGACTCACTGCCGTTGTCACCAAGGTGAGGGCTTGTGGACAGGAGATGCCTGTCCTAGTAAGACGTATGCAGGAATTCAGTGAAATACTCTTAGATCCTCCAGGATTCCATTATTTGACTGGATTTTGGAGGCAGTGATTAGACTTCACTTTCAGTCTCCATTATTAGTAGACTTCAGGGAGCCAAGAGAGGCTTATGGGCTTTTTTTTTACGATTTCAAGGCCCAGAAGACAACAAGGGCTCTGGGCGATTTTGTCGGGATCCTTAAAGTAGTATCAACAGGTCCATTTAAGAATTAGTGGCAGCCTGGGGCACCTGGGTGGCTCAACTGGCTAAGCGTTCGACTCCTGACTTGGGCTCAGGTCATGGTCTCAGGGCAGTGGGAGGCTCTGTGCTGCACACGGAGCCTGCCTGGGATCCTCTCTCTCCCGTTCCCTCTGCCCCTCCTCACTCCCTCCCTCTCTAAATGAGAGAGAGAGAGAGAGAAATCAAATTTCATTTTCAATTTCAATCAAATTCAAACTTCTTAAAGTTGTGGCCATTTTCAGAAGTACGCATAGATTCATTTTTAGATAAAATGAAAAAACCTAACATGAACATGGCTTATTACACAGAATGAGAAGAGAATGAGTCAAAAGAGGTGCGAGCCCTGCCAATCGTGCACCAATAACTTACGGGGGAAAACACGGCTTCTCACGATGCGTGCATTCTTCCTCCCAGGATTTTTTGTTCCTCTGTACAATGCAAAATTGAAATCTACTTCTCTGCAAGTCCTGATAACCCCAAATTAGATCTCCACTAGAATTCTAAGATCCTGTTCCCGTATAATTTATCAAAGTCGTTTCTACTGTGGCGATACTGCTATTGTTTTGCGATGATACGCTGTACAAAATGCCATTATCAAGGAATTACATTGTGTGAACGATGAATACAGTAGCAGTCTGTTAATGCATCACCACTCATTTATTGGATAGAGTTTCTCTTTGGGCTTTCAAAAGCCTCTGTCAGCCCACTCTACACCCGGGCGTGCACCGGCGTAAGCCCTCCAGAGGCCGGGCCCAGTGTGTGTCCTGAGCTGCTCTCAGCTCAGTGTCCCGGAGGCCGGGCTGTGGGATGGGGCGGGGCTACGAGAGCAGCAGCGGAGGAAGGGACAGGTCATTCTCGTTCGGAACAAGGAATTACTTCCACAGTTTCCACAACAAAGAGCCGAGGGAGGACAACCTGGGAACAGCTGTAGAGGTAGGACTTCCTCCTTTATCAGCTGGGATCTGTGCGAGGCAGGCAGAAGGCACGATGTCTGTTACTCTCTGATGAAAAGACAGTTCAACTTCAAGTATCCGTTTCAAGAGAACACATCCAAGGCCTCCCTAAATCTGTTGGTCTCCTTTTGGCTGAACCATCTATTTTTTTTTATTTTATTTATTTATTTGACACAGAGAGAGAGATCACAAGTAGGCAGAGAGGCAGGCAGAGAGAGAGGAGGAAGCAGGCTCCCCACTGAGCAGAGAGAGCCCGATGCGGGGTTCGATCCCAGGACCCTGCGATCATGACCTGAGCTGAAGGCAGAGGCTTTAACCCACTGAGCCCCCCAGGCACCCCTGAATCATCTATTTTTTTAAATACCCTTTGGAAAGCATTTGTACAGCTTTCGTGTTAAGGTGGTAAGACCTACGTCATTTAATTGTCACTTTTTTTTGTCCCTGTAGAACAATCCGATAGAGCAAAGAAAGAGATCACCAAGCGTAAATGAAAATTTGTAAGTTCCTACACCAGCAGCAGACCTCACATCAGTTGCTGGGGGGAAAGAAGGGAGTGTTCGAATGCATTTTTTAATTGTTTAGGTTTCAAAACAGCTGTGTGAACAACTGCTGATTGGTACCCCGTGATGATATTTCATGCCAAGGAGATTCACCCCAGCCATAACTTGGAGAGAGAGAAAAGAAAAGGTGTTATAACTAATATGATGTACAATATGGAGAGTATTCATCTGCATAAAGAATCCTCAGGACCGGGGAGGGGGGGATGACAACATGCTTTCTTGATCCGTTAAATAACCAAACAAATATATCTTATTAGTAACAGCAAACTTGGCTCTGGGCATTTCTGACGAATTAATGAGCAACTGACATTTATACCCCATGGCAAAATTCTTCCAGCCTTTTGGAAACCCCCAGGAAATGCCCTAGGCGGGCCTTGATTATGATTGTTTAATTATCATTACTTCTCTGAGTGGGGAAGACTGTTCTGGTGCTCACTGGTGCCCAGGGGTCCCTCCCCTGCAGCCCTTTCTAGGCACTGGGGGCTGCACTCAGCCTCCTTGTGGCTCGTTGGGACCACGTGACAAGGCGTGGTCAATGTAATGGAAACAGGGCAGCATCATTTCGGGACTGAATTATTGAAAGCCCAAGGGATGTCCAGTCACTCTTGCGACCTGCCGCAGGTAGGGGTGCGCTTGGGATAAGGGAGACACAAGATGGAGGCTGCCTGATCCTGAGTCACCACACGGCCCTGCAGCGGGCTCTGTGGGTGACGATTAAACCCCCGAGTGTGAAACGATTGGGATTATGAGCTTTATAACAGCAGCAGAGCCTAGCCTATTTATTACTCAAAGTCTGGATTACAAACGCATCGCTCCGGCGAACATATTTGTCTAGCCTCATCGGTTTCCCTTCAGACGAGGCTGAAATCTACTCCTTCACAGAAGCGAGTTTGCTTCGTGCCTCAAGCGCCCACTTGTGGGGTACGGGGCAGGTGCCAAAGACATGCCACCCAGACAGAGGCAGGTACCAAGCTCACAGCAACTGTTGAACTGAATCTCAAGCTAAATATCCGGATTGGCAGGAAGGAGGGGAAGTTCCCACAGCGGGAAGAACATGAAGGACTCACAAGCATTCCCTGCAGCAAGTTACTTAGTTCACTAAGACTCGGTTTTATTACCTGTCAAACAAAATAATGCGACCTCATGCAGACAGTGCCGTCTGCCTAGAGCCACCCGCCCCGGCCTCCGCGCACGGTGCACACCGGCCGGCCTCCTGCAGCCAGCACCCGGATCACAACGCGGACAGCTCTCTCTGGTGGCTGGGGCCCGCTCTGCCTTCATCCCCAGAGGCCAGGCCTCCGACGGCCAACCTCAGCCTCTGCCCTACGCAGCTGTCAGACAGCGGCTGCCGGGAGAGGTCGGATGAACACCCGGCTCCCTCCCTCGGCCCTGAGCTGGGACAAGGATGCGGTGTGCGCTGTGCACCGAGCTCCGGTCTTCCCGGTACTGCTGGAGAGTAAACCTCCGAGGGGCTGCCTTGCCTCCTCTGTGTCACACGTCACTCCTGTCCTAGGACTGCCTCCTAAATGAACTCCTTGCTCTGAAATCCTTGTCTCATGGGATGCCTCTGGGACATTAAAAGCTCCTAACTCCGCTCAGGGTCTAAGTGGGAACATTCAAAAGGAAACAACATGCAAAATGCACTCCCGTGCCCTCTCTTCAGAAAGAGCTTAATAGATGTTAGCATTCGTTACTGTCACTGTGTTTATGAGGGACTCTGGGAGGAAATGAGAGGGAGGAGAGGCTTCAGTGGAACTCTACGCCTAATGCAGGCTGGCATTGTGATATAACGGGAAATGAACCAGGCCAGGGGTCAACTCAATAATTAAGCAGCATCTATCCTGTTTACTGCAAGAGGTGATAATGATGCTCTAGTATTCACCAGCTTAAGGGAGAAGACAGGCACGCCATCACGAGGAAAGGGTGAAGGGCTGGGAGTGGCAGCCAGGATGCCCGGCCCGGGCGCCAGACCCGGCTGACCCGCCACTAGGAAGCCGTCCTGGGTTCTCAGTGAGAGACACACACCTGAAGAGCTTATGTCTAATGAACACCCCGCGTAAAAAGGACAATCGTCCGAGGTCTGCAGGGCCTTCTCTACAAAACGCGAGGACTACACGTGTAAGTTCCAGCCCCAAGCCCCGTGCAGTCAGCCCGTGAGCTGCTGTCCTCAGGGACCCGGTCCTGCAGGGACCCACATGCACTCACGAGGCCGCCAGCCCCGAGTAGCTGCCGGTCACTGACGGCTCTCCCTCGCGCCCACCACTCCGGGCTGTCACGACCCAGCATGTCAGGCCACCCTCATTCAAATTCCTCGTGCAGTACACACTGCGTTCCAATCCGGCGGCGGCGGCAGCCTCACGTGTGGGCAGGTTCGGGCGCAGGTACCCCTGACCCACCCCTCCCATCAGGACAAGAGCAGCACCCAGGGACTAGTGTCAGAGAAGCCTAGGGCCCTATCCCCTTTCCAGTTTGTCTACCCGTAGGGACACGGGCCAGTGATGGGGAGAGGGGGCTAAGAAGCCCCCACTGCTAATCTGGAATGACTTACGGGGGGAGGGAGGCGAGTGTGTTGGTCCACGTGAGGTGGGGGACGTTCCTGTGAGCTCCTGCATGCGCTGGGCCTCCCCTCCTGCCGCACTTCTCCCTCTGAGGGAGATGCCTGCCCCCACCCGCCTCCCAAGGGAGGGACCGTCCTCAGCCTCCGGCATCTGTGGTCTCAGCACCGAGCACGGGCCCAGCACACAGCAGGTGCCCGCAGACTGCGTGCTGGGAGGATGGTAAATAACACTGAGGTCACACAGGGCGCTGATCTCTCTGGAGACTAAGTTTCCTCATCCAGGAAGTGGAATTAACTACGCCGCTGCTTAAGGTTGTTGTGAGGCACGCACACAGTTACGTCAATCAACAACGGCGACAACAACCAAGGAAACTGTCCAGTGGATTCAGTTCAAACATACTGAACACCCTTTATGTGTCAGGCACATGGAATTCGAATGCAAGGGGCCCTCAAGGAGCCCGAGTCCAGGACTGAAATATGCAGAGCCGTCCAAAGCAGCAAACACAGCAGTCCCTCGGGGCTCTGCATCCTGTGGGCAGGATGCGTGCTTGTTCGGAGGTGCGGACGTCGTCCCCGGCGAGGGCAAGCAGAGAACGATTACCGGTAAGGGGGGCGACCTGAGCGCACCTGTGTTTTAAAGGTGGGATTCTGGAGGCCACGTGGAGCTTGAGTAAAGGGAGGAGGCCTGAGGCAGCAGAACGATGGCGGGACCGTGTCCGGGAGGACCACTAGGTGTGGGGCAGCCTCGGGAGTAGAGGAGGGCCGGATTCGAGCCCCACCGTCTCCAGTCACTGGGCACAGTGACTGCTGACTGGATACACCACGGGAACGAGGTCTGCAGAAGAACTCTTAGGTTTCTGGTTCTGTGTTCATGGTAAAGTCTTTTTTTCTTAGAAGGGACATGAAACGCCTTAATACTCTGGGGCCATCGAAATCCTCCCTGGCCCACGTGTCTGGTTCCCTGGGTACCCTTCAGGGTGAATTTCTGCAACTCAGTTTTGCAATGAGGCAGCCTCAAATGATGAAGAGCTTCACACACTCAAACATACACACACACACACACACACGTACGGAAGACATACTGTGACGTCACAGAGCCTCTAGGCACCTCCCTGGGACCCCCGGGCTCTGGAGAACCCCGCGGAAAAGGCTTTGGCCACCAGAAGTCATGCCAGTAGCTCAGACTGACAGCAGCTATGTTCCAATTTCTTATGAGGGTCCCATATGTGTGGCCCTCCCAGCCAACGCATGTACTGATCTATGGAAATGGGGCAAATGCTCCATTACAGAAATTACATTTGAAGGGAACAAAAGCCAGAACCATCCCTCAGGTATGCATGACTAAATTGTTCTCTGCATTGATACAGTATAGTAGTTTAGAAGAAGAAGAAAAGTCTAAATTATAGAGCATTTTTTAAAAATTCAGTTTTTTAAAAATTCAGTTTCATTCATTTTAACTGCTCAAATGAATTGCTAACCAAGTGGTTCCAAGGAGAGGCCCTGCCAAGTCTGCTTTAATAAAAAAAAAAAAGAAGAAGAAGAAGAAGAAGGTTCACTTGTAAATAGTGACATCAGTGGTATCTGAGTCCTTAAAATAGTTTGTTCATGGAAGTAGGCAGAACATGCCCCCTACGATGCTATTTACATTCTAAATGAACTCTGTGTACACTTTTCTCACAGTGCAAGGGTAAATTTCGTTCTAGGCTAGGCTAGATGGTCATAAATTCTCAACGAGTAGAATCTAAGCAGAGGTGTTTACTGAATTCAAGCACAAATTCTAGAAGGACAGCATCAGTATTTGGGGTCAGATTGTAAAGGAGAAGGAAAGATCAAAGCGCTGAGAGAAGGATGCCTCCAGGAGAAAGAGGGTCTCCCGGGGACACTGGCCTTGACCTTCGCTCCCAGCATCTCGAGGTCAACCTGCCGGCACCGGCCCAGCCGTCCCAGCCGTCTGGAGCAGTCTGCTGCCACCCACCTGCGAGTCCCCGCCCGCCCCCTAACGTGGAGGGAGACTGCACACGGACCGCTCAGGAGAAGGTCAGGCTAACGCGTGTTTAAAGACACTGAACACACGCCGTCTATATAAGGAAGCCCTCCGGCGCAGGCTCAGGGCAGAACCGCTCCTGCTGCGTTGTCCTGAAACCGCAGCCCCCGGAGGTGAAGTTCGTCTTCCGACCCCAAGGGTGACGCAGATCCCCTGACCGCCCCATAACCGTGTGTGGATCGGACGCCTGCGCCAGGCGCGGTCCAGCCCCATCTTCCCCGGGATCCGCCACCCTGGACGCATGGGATTTCTGAGCGCTCCTGCCCTCCCCTGCCGCAGCTCAGAGCCACGGCCGGCCCTGCTTGCTCTCAGCCCGCCCGCCTTGTGACTCTCTGTCAAGCCCGTGTGGCTCCTGCCACATCCCCTTGACCAAGAGAACAAAGTTTTGGGGAAAACCCAGTATGAGGGGAAGTGGGTGGAGGAAGCACAAGCAGCCATCTGGGACTTGGCTCGGGCGCTTCTGAGCTGAAAGGATTTTTGTTTTTCACCTCTCTGCGTGTTCCAAAAAAAACCAAAAACCAAAAACCAAAAAACCCAGGGCATTGTTTTAAAATGTCACCACGCATCTGTGCATCGCCACACTTGTATTTTGATCTTGGCAGCCCTCCAGGGAGGCGTCAAGTTCACGTCGGGCCACGTTCCCGCTGCCGTGGCCCAAGTGCTAATCACAGGGTCAGGCCCTCCTCCCCTGCCGGCCGCCGCGGTGGCGCGCTCCTGCCTTCCTCCATCTCTCACGGCTACTACGTGTAGCTGGTCTGCAGCCCCCACCAGCTGTTAGGAACTTATTTCTAATAGAGCTAATATTTTAAAATCAGTGCTGCCAGACGCTGAGGCCTGCCTGACCACCCTGAAGTCGTGGGACATACCCTTCTCCCTGCAGAGCACAGCGAGAATTACGTTCATTAAAAATCTTTCCATAATGACATCCTTACTATCAAAGGGTGCAGAGATGATTGACCTTGGCATCTAGGATTAAGGCAGCATTATTTTTCTTGATTACCAGCAGCAGAATAGAAGGGAAATTATAAAGCCATTGAGAGGATTAATACGGCCTTGATCTCTCTCTCCTGGCTCTTTATCTCAAGTGATTAAAATTCTGCAGGAAAAAAAAATGGTCATGTAGCATACGCCGGCTGCCACGGACAGATACAGTATCAGCTCATGCATCAGCTCGCCTGACAGCCGCGCAAAGGTTAATTATGCATGCTGTATATAGTTTTAATCACTTTAATCAGAGCACTGTTCCACTACGGACTAGGCTATAACTTTTCTACAAGCAGAGGAAGCATCTCAGGCATGGCGGTGTTTGTGCAGGGGAAAAAAGAGAAGAAAAATGGTACATTAACCACAAAAAAGAAAGATAATGCAAAAGCTATTGACTGAACAACAAGATTAAACCAGGTGTCCATCCCGGACGCGCACGGAATGGGAAGTGAGGCCGCAGGACGGGCCTCTGAGCGGAGCTGGAGCCGGCCGCTGGGAGGTAAGGCCCACTGTGAATCCTCTCCGCCAGCATTCTGGGGCCCAGCCTGGCCCCTGGGGAAGGACACGGACTCCAGGAGTTGGGGGGGAAGAGGGGGCTACGGCCCCTACATCTGACCAGGTCTGTGTCCGCAGGCAAGCGCTGCTCCAAATCACCTGACGGGCACTTGTAACTCCCTGCCAGGTCCCCCGATGCAAAGCACGTGGTTAGCTACGGTTCCCCGAGCATCATCTAGTACCCGCGAGGTCAGCACCATGTAATGATGGGCGCCGAACCAGGCATCCCGGGGTTTTGACCACTTGGGTGTAGCCATGTACTCTGAGTCACACACTGTCGCAAACCACGTTCACCCTTCCAATTTCTCAGTTTGGTTTCACTGTCAAAGCCTAGAACGACCGAAAGCTTTTTCAGTGCTGTGGATACTCCAAAAGCCAGGCAATTTATTACACAGAGGATATTGAGAATTCATTGCTCCTGGAGAAGAAGAGAAGAGGGGAGACCAATGGGTACATTCTCCCAAAGAAAAATTACTGACTGTCTGATATAAATGTTGTAGTCCGAGGAACTGTCAGGACATATTTTACATTTTTCATTAGCATCACGCCTATATTAGAAAATGTTAATAAAAATATTTTTCTGACCTTAACCTGGGTGGTAATTACACAGGTGTGTTTACTTTGTAAAAATTCATTCAGCGGAGATTTTTATACTTTTCTATATGTGTGGTACAGTTTCATTAAAAGAAAACTTAAATGTCACAGGGCAGCCCTGAAGTTACGAGAAAAATAATGGATCTTCCAGGACTACACTAACCTAGGGAGGTACGGAAAAGGAAAAGGGGCTGGCAGGTCTCAGAATACTCTTCCTCTCAGCCCTCTGACTTCCGGCCTCACTGTGTGCGCCCATGAAGAAGCAGGCTACCCGGGACCCCAGGATTCTGGAAGATGCAGTCCTCGTAGTTGCTGTAATGAAAGGACTTGTTTTGTAGTTAAAAGCTTTTGTTTACTTCAAACTTTAAGAAACTTTTTAAAGGTACTAATTAACTCTAGGGAGAAAATGCTCTTACTTATCAAAGAACATAGAAAGATTTTATTTTATTCTAAAACTCCCAAATGTGGAGATATGAATGTCACCTATGATTTAAGGGGAGTGTAAATTGAAACCAGCTTTCCCAAGTGAATCTGGTGATCTGTTTCATTCTTTAAATGCACATTCTCTCTGTTCAGTGGATCCACATCTAGGAATGCATTCTAACAAAGTAACCGTGTATGAATGAAAAGATAAACATCTAAAGCAGTTCGCTGGAAGTCCACTCATAGCCATTAACCCACATTTATTTAATTTGGGAAGTCCGTATGATGGCATTCTATGATAATGTTACTTACTGACACAGACATGTTTGTGATACAGCAACTAAGGTGACAGGGAGGTTTCAACACATCGTGTTTCGTATGTTCCCATTCTCATAAACATTTATGTTTACAGGAAGAAGTATGGAAGGATAAACTTCAAAAGCTGACGGTGGTTAACTTGATAGGACAGGATTATGGGTGATTTTGCATTTCTCTTCAATAATTTTTCTGTATTGTCTCATTGTTTTATACTTCCATAACGAATATTTAAAAGAAGGAAATCACCTAAAGATTTTTAGCTAGAAAATAGAAAAATGTCTCCATTAGATATAGGACACATCTCTATCTATTAAGCAACCCCAGAAAGATGTGACTTCAAGAGTAGGCGTGGAAGTGTGAAGTGGAAGTGTGGAAGTGTGAGGCAGCGAAGGAGCCCACGCTCTTTCTTTCTCTGCCAAGTGTGACACCTGACCCTGTCGTAACAGCAGCAAGTGTCTGCTGAGGGCCTCCTGAGAGCCAGGAAGCACTGTACCCCGGGCAGTCCTCTTGACAGCTCTACACGACAGAGATTACGACCCCCGCGTGGGGGAGAAGCCGAGGCTCAGAGAGGATGGCCGCTCAGTGCACAGAGAGTACAGAGGAAGGGCTGATGCCAGTGGCTGCGGGCCAGAGCGGCCCAGGGCTTAGGGGCTCAGAAGGTCAGGCTGGCCATTGTGATTAGTCAGCCACTCATTCTGATGGCTCTGGTGGCCACTGTGATTGATGAACGGTCTGTTCCTGGCCAGAACTTGAATCCAGATGTCTCTGATTCTGAAGCTGGATCCTTTAACTGTGTCCTTTATGCTATGACCATGCTGCCTCTGAATCTAAGAATTAAGATTTCTACATAAGGGAGGGAAGGGATAGCGGGAAAGAAGCTATTTACTTAATCAAAAAAGTCTTTGCTTTATGAAAAAAATGTGGAATTCATTTAAAAAGAAAATCCCCTTTAATATTACAATATATTTCAACTCCACAAAAATTATTTTAGGGACCCTGAATAAAGTATGATAGGGCTGTATTAAAATGCTAACATTTGGGCTATGTGGGCGGCTCAGTTGGTTAAGCATCTGACTCTTGGTTTTGGCTCACATCGTGATCTCACGGGTCCTGGGACTGAACCCCATATTGGGCTCTGCACTTGGTGGGGAGTCTGCTTGGGGATTCTCTCCCTCTGCCCTCTCCTGCTCACTCTCTCTCTCTCAAATAAATAAATCTTTAAAAAAAGTGCTAAGTTTTGATCAATCAGCTAAACATCTATATCCCGCCTTAGCTAAAAAGATGTCACACGGAAGCATGGTCACTTATCTTGGTTAAAAGAGTCACTACGACAAAAGAAAAGACAATAAGTATCCATGAACCTTCAAAAAATCTTTCCTTTGGCCACTTAAGATATATTATAGCATTGCATTTTGAGTTTTGAAATCTAAAATATCAAATGTAATCTTCAGTATCTTAAACTCGAAATGATGTTATGAACTCTCTATGGTCATCTCACTGTTTCTGCATCTTAAACTCCTAAAAATAACACCCAGATAAAAAGCGCTGTTCTGTGACTGGTTACTAAAAACATCTATTCATTTGAATAGAACAAGCACTGGTAAGAAGATGTTCACACCGGATTCCTCCCGCCTTGCTGAGAGCCCAGGACATTTTGGTCACATGATTCCTTCCACATCCACATCCCACCGTGCAAGATCCTCAAAACAGGACTTATAACTTATCCTGGGGGTCAAAAATGTGTTTTGCAATTTTTAACTGATCACACATTCCCAACCTAAAGGAGATTGGTGAAAATGGCAACAAAAAAGCTAGAGATTAGAAGAAAAACTGGGGAGAAAGTCGTCATAAGGCTGGGAGTCCGACCCTTACCCCAGTCCACCTCAAGTCAAGTGACAGAGCTTCTGGGAGATGACTGGGAGAGCGTCCATGTGTCCCCAGCAGACTGGCATATCAAGGCCCAGAGCCCGGCTGCCGTGCCTGCAGCAGGGAGCTGCCATTTGGAATGCTGTCCTCCTCCCTCCGGTGGCAGCAGGGCCACCATGATGGATGTTTCCTGGGGCTCATGTAAGAACTTTTGCAAGAGAAATGTCTGGAGAGTGAGAGAGGAAGCATCCCACCTGATCCCTAGGGGCTAAGAAAGGGACGGACACAAGGACCCACAGGAGGAGGACATGCATTCCTCCAGAGTAAGGGATCCTAGGTGAAGATTCCCCGGCATGAGTGGGTCTCAGGAGTATTCTTGGGGCTTTCACAGGAGAATGTCACCTGAAACACCTATGCCAGTTCCAGAACGTCCTGGTCAAGTAAGAACTTCCCTGCATCCTTTCTTTATATTCCTTCTCCCTACTCCAACCTCTAGCCAATGTTTCCTGCCCTAGCCCTAAATCTCCACACTGTGAGGTTTCAGTAAAACCCACGGCTAGCCTGGAGGGCAGGGTAGAAACAGCTGGAGACATGGAGGAGAAGCCGGTCACAGTCCCCTCTCCCTTGGCACCCAGTTCAACCCAAGCCTGAAAGGGGAGGAGGATCGACTAGCTCAAAAGCATTTCCTGGACGTTTTACCAGACAGTCTAGTTTCTGAACTGGAGTATTTAGAGTATTAAAGGGAGCGAAGGGCTCTTTATTGTTCTGAGTGACTTGAAAGGGAAACGGCAGGAACCGGATGTAGTGAATTTCGGGCTCCCGCTCCTGCACGTACGGACTCGGAGAGAGCATCACTGCCCCGCACAACGAGCAAGACACTGGCCAGAGCGCAAACCGACAACTTTCTTGAACCTGCCAGAGAATAGAAGTGGCAGGGCGAACAACCCCAAATCTAGAAAGAGACAGGCACCTCTGTGGAGAAACAGGACCCAAGCATTTTCTTGTTTAGAACACCACCGAATAGGACTCAGGCACAGAGGAAGATTCTGCTAAAAATTCTAACGAATTGCCTAAGGCCAAGGGGGCTAGCGCAAGTGCACACCGTCCCAGGCGTCATGAACAGAAAGGGGCCGGCCTAGTGTAGGGTTTTCCTCCAGGAACCCAACCAGGTGCTCACAGGGAAGGTCAATGGGAATACTGAGAAAGCTCCCTCCACGGTGCTGGCTGGGGCTGGGAACAGCACCACTGCTGAAACTCTGCCCAGACTTCTCTCTTCTGTCCCCTGAAGAACAAAAACCATAATCTGTAGGGGAAAGAACAACAAAACATGGCCTTAAGGTGCTGCAGGAAACCTGCTGCAGCTGGGAGGAGGAATGGCAGCCTCACTGCCCACACTCTCTCTCCTAAATCTCCAAAGGAACAAAATCAAAACTTGATAGGCAGGAGGAAGAGCAACGAAACATAGCCTCAGGGCACTGTGGGAATCCCACTAAGTAATCTTAGTAAGGCAGGGCAGGGAGGTGGGGGTGGGAGGTGAAGGTGAAGCTTTACCCCGGGAGGGAGGCTGGAACGTATGCTAGGTCAGCAGGACGTAGAGCGGAAGAGCAGAAACAACTTCTAAGGGGCACAGCCCCAAGCCTCGGTTCGTGGGATCTGCCCGAGAGTGAGGCCTAACCAGAACACAGGACACCTCTGCCCTGGCACCCCAGCCCACACTAAAAACCAGTGAGTAAAAATAACTGAGATATACAGCTGGGGATTCTGCAAGACACAGGTTCCCTTTGGGGAGCAGTGCAAAGAGAATACTCAAAGACAAGTGGGGGCAGACAAGGGAAACAGAAAATCCCTCCGGGAAATGAGCCCACACTGTAAACACAAGATATCGCTAGAGGAATTTGAAGCCTCTAGTGGAAGGGGGGCAACCATAACAATGGCAAGCTTTGAACCCAGCCCAATCCCTGAGTGAATTTACACACCCTCATACTAAAGCACCAGCAGAAGAAAAGGCATGCTTACCTGTGAGCATAAAAAAATATTTAGCTAAGTATCTACCATCTATGACATATCTGGTTTTCAACAAAAACTATGAGGCATATGAAAAAGGCAAGAAAAACACTCCATGAAGAGACAAAACAATCATCACAACCAGACTTAAGATACGATATTGATGTTGGAACTATCACACAAGGAATTTAAATTAACTATGGTTATTATGTTCAAAGCTCTAATGGAAAAGGCAGATAACATATAAGGTCAAATAGGTGGTTTTACACAGAAATGCAAACTATAAGAAAGAATTAAATGGAAATGATAGAAATAAAGAAACAAGGTAATGAAGAATGGCTCATGAGTACACTGAAAGAAAAGACTACTGAACTTTGAGAGCGATCAATACAATAGCAATCACCGAAATGGAAATTTAAAGAGAAGGGAAAAAAGGTGAATAAAACAGAAGAAAGCATGAAAGAATTGTAGGAGAATACAAACAGCCTAACATACACATAATTGAAATCCTAAAGACAGAAGGAAAAGAGAAGAAGCAGTTGAATAATGGCCACGCATTTTCCAAAATTAGTGACCGGCTCCAAACTATAGATCCAGGAAGCTCAGAGAACATCAAAGAGCATAAAGACAACACAAACCCTCTAGATAGCATATTCGAACTGCTGAAAACAAAGACAAAAACCTTGAAGGAAAGAAGAGGGAAAAGACATTACCTACAGAGGAACAAGATAAGAAACACAGAAGACTTTTTGTCAGAAACCAGGAAAGCAAGGCAACAATAGAATTACATGAAATGTTGAGAGAAAAATATGTCAGTATAGAATTCTATTTCCAGTGAAACTCTCCTCCAAAAATGAAGAAGAAATAAAGACCTTTTAAGGAAAAACAAACAACCCCCTCCTCCAAAACTCAGGGAATTTATTGCCAGGAGACCCGTGATACAAGAAACATTAAAGAACATTCTTCAGGCAGAATATGATACAGATCAGGAACTTTGATATACACAAAGAAGTAAAGAGCATCAGCAAAGAAATAAATGAAGGTAAAATAAAGTAAGGTGCATTTTCTTGTTTGTAAGTTATCTAAAAGACTACTGACTGTCTAAAGCTATAATAGCAACAATATATTGTGTGTTGATAGCATATTTAAAATGAAATATATGATAATAATAGTAAAAGAGATGAGAAGGAGGAATTAGGAATATTCTGTTTTAAGATTATACTATATGTGAAGTAGTATACTATTATTTGAAGATTGACTCAAATTATTTTAAAATGTGTATTGTAAACTCCATAGCAGCCATGACAAAAATCTTCAGAAAAGCCATATATGGTCAATGAAACCAAAAGCTGTTTTTTTGAAAATATCAATAAAAGTGATAAACTTCTAGGCAAGCTGATTGAGAAAAAAGAGAGAAGACACAAATTACAAATATTGAATGAAAGAAGAAACATCAGTGTTGATATCCTATACTTTAAAGGATAATAAATACCACAAACAATTCTATGCCAATAAATTTGGCAATTCAGAATTTTTAAGGACAAATTCCTTAAAAGAAACAAACCAACAAAACTCACTCAAGAAAAAAAAAAAGAACACCTGAATAGTCTTATATCTATTAACAAAATCGTATTTGTAGTTGTAAATTTTAAAAACAAAATGAAACAATATAAAATTCCAGACTCAGTGTCAGTGGTGAAATCTTCCCAACGTGCCAACTCTCCTACATCATCTCCTATAGAAAATAACTCATTTTATGGGGCTAGGATTATTCTCATATCAAAATTAGATAAATACATTATAAGCATAGGAAACTACAGATAAATATCCTCCATGAATATAGTTGTAAAATAATTTCAATTAAATATTAGAAAATTTAATACAAAAATATATAAAAGTTTACAAAAGAATAATACCTTATTACCAAGTGGAGTTTATCCCAATATTGGAAGGTAGGTTCAATATTAAAAAACTAATCAATGTTAGTTACCATATGAACATAGTAGCTAAGAAAAACCATATAAACATCTCGGTAGCTACAGAAAAAGAATTGGATTAAATTCAACATTCATTCATGATCAAAACTCTCAGCAAATGAGAAACAGAGGCAACTTTATTAACCAAACATAGGATATCCACAAAAAAACCTACAGCTCACATCATACTTAATAATTAAAGACTGAGGGCTTTTCCCTTAAGATCAGGATCAAGGACAGAATCTCTTCTTTCACCACTCCTTTTCAACATCCTATTCAGTCCTAACCCATACAACAAGGCAAGGAAAGAAGTAATACAGATTGGAAAGGAAGAGATAAAACTGTCTCCATTCACAAATGTCTATGTGGAAACTCTTAAAGGATCTATGAAAAAGTTCTGAGAATAAGTGAGTTTAACAAGATGCCAGGATACCAGGTCAGTATATGAAAGTCAACTGTATTCCTGTATACCAGCAATGAACAAGGTGAATTTGGGGGGAAAGGGGAGAATCCATTATTTACACTAGCACCAAAAACAAACAAACAAAAAAGACAGAAAATACCTAGATACAAATTTAACAAAACATGTGCAGGATCTGTATGCTAGAATCTATAAACACTAATGAAAGACATCAAAGACCTAAGTAAATGGAAAAGTATACCATAATCATGGAGTGGAAGTTCAATGTCGTGAAGATGCCAAATTCTTTCCAATCTGATCTATAGATACAATTCACTGTCAATCAAATAATCTCTACAAATACCTGAGCAGTACATTTCCAAAATATCAAGGTCATGAAAAACAAGGGAGGAATGAGAAACTATTACAGATTGGAAGACACGAAGGAGACATAAAAACTAAGTGCAATGCAATAGCCTGGAGTGGATACTGCAAGAAAAAAAGAACTTAAGTGGAAATACAAATGAAATCTGATTAAATTAGATTTTAGTTAATGGCAATGTACCAATGTTAATTTCTTAGTTTTGAAAAATGTATTATGGTTATATAAAATGTTAATATTAAAAAAATAAAATAAAATGTTAATATTATATGGGAAACTGGATGAAGTGCATACAAAACTCTCTACACTAACTATGCACCTCATCTGTAAATCTAAAATTACTTAAAATTAAGTTTACTTTCTTTTAAAAGTAAGTAATTGGCGCCCACTGGAGACTTCCTCCAAGGAGTCAGGGAAACACCAGTCTAAGGACAGTGTTTTAAAATGATATTCGGAGAATGGAATTAAAGCTATTTATCTAAAATGATTACACCCTTCTTAAGTTCTGCTTGTTCAATGCAACGGTTATATCCATATTGAGCACTTGTTTTATTGCTGATAACCATCTATTGGCACACAAGGTCGGCTGCCTTAGTTAAAAGGGCCAGAGAATTAAAAAAAATGATGAGAAATAGCAACTACTTGATTTATTAGAATGAGAGAGTTAACTTTAATGTATCAGAAACTCAGGAAAACTCTGTCCCCTAGATCATAATATCTTTATGAAGTTTTAAAAGTGAAGCATTATGTAGCTTTACCTAAACTTTTCTGAGTGCTGACAAAGACTTGCTACTAAAGAATAATGCATGTTTAAGTGCCTTTTACTATTCTGATCATTTTTACTTCTAATGACACAAGGACAGTCCTGCATTTAACAGAACCTTTTACATTACACTTAGATAGATGATCGAAAACAAATCCCCAAGATGTTTAAGTTCACATACTCAGGGAACAATAAATATCAAATGGCATTTCTTTTGAATAAAATTACTTAAACAGCATTTTCTTTTTCTACCCTGTGGGAAAAAAAGGAACCCGTATGTGATTTGTTAAAGGTTGCAGGCAGTGTGTTATATTGGCTTTTAATTTAAGTGTACGCTGTAGGCCTCCTCCCTTTTGCTTGACAGCATGATATTCCCGTGCCTAGATGACTACCAGAGAGCCAATGTTCCGCTGCAGGTAAGGTCTCAAAATCTTAAATTTTGGAGTTAAAAATAGTGTGTCTTCATTTTCTTACTTGCAAGGAAAATCCACCTGGCCTATGGAAGCTGAGTGCTGTGCGTGCAGGGAGAGGAGAGGAAGAATGGGTAGCTGAGAAAGGGAGGCAGAGGGTTGGGTCATTTGGGTTGACTTCAGAAAGCTGGAAGCTGGCCCTGACTCCCAGCCACCACACTTCCCTCCGGGCTTTGCTCCCAACTGAGATCTTGGAGAAGTAAAAAATACAGCAATGCCCAAATGCACACTGTGTTTGTTTCCACATACTTTTGAAAAAGAAATCTTCAAATGACAGTCTTCTATAGCCAGGTAGAATGCCCCACACAGAATGACCAGAATTAGCTTTGTTTTTCCAGAATGAGAAATGTCAATCAACTTCATATTTCCCTTTTGTATTACTGCCTTTCAACAAGGTAACACAGTAATTTACACTTTCTTATATAGAGCAATGATATTGTACGTGTCAAGTATTCATCTCAGAATACTAGGCAACAAAAGCAAGCAATGTAGATGTTTCTTGTCTTGATGGCTAAAATGATGCCAAAGGAAAACTCCTTTTTATAAACAGCTGCTCTTGAGCACATGCTTATGTGTGCAAATTAACAGGGTATTTGCAATTTAACTTTTGTTATGGACCAGAAAGTATACGCCATTGTACCTATAACTTACGTGCACAAGAGGTGCCCTTAGTTTCTGAAGAAATATAATCAGCAGGCATGTTGGTTTACATAGATGCTGGTGTCTGATATTAGGATGTAAGTCTAGATGGTTTATCATGATAGAATGCAGAATTAAAATATGGGTAGATACTTGTAGAAGAAAAGTACAGATGGAAGAATAGGGTTTGGCCAGAGGAGGAGATCATATTACATTATCTGGTTATGAAGACTTTCACATTTTTTTAATCTAATAATAATGCAAGTTATGTTTCCAACAAAAATAGCAAATTCATTAACCAGATGTCACCCAGCCTGTAAAGCCAACTTTGATAAGGTAGCTTTCTTTTCCTGTTTCTTTTTGAATAAAGTCTAGTTCCTCTGTACAGACGGTTTTAATCTCATTATATCAAGGGTCTGCCTGATGGTATTTAATAATCACTGCACTTCCCTGAGACAAGCCCCGTGGTGTGATGGTACCAGTCACTGGAGTAGACTAAGCAGCACATTTTTCAGAATTGATGATTGGTGACAGGTTTGCTTATTGTTCATTAATAAACAATAAACGGTAACATTCCTAGTGGGTAATGTCAGGTTACTTGATTGTATTTCCTTCCAATCTATAATGCTGACCTATGACTCACTAGGTTGGGCATTTCTTCTGAATTTACATGCCACCCACGGGCAATCCTTCATCATAGCGGCTAAATATTCCAGGATTCACATTCTGCTCAACATTCAAACCAAAATTACTCTTGAGTTATGAAATAGAATTTTTTATGAGAAGTTTCATGTAATCTGTGAACTCTGATCATCTCTAGAAAGATATAAAGGATAAGTAATGGTCTGCCAAAAAATATTTATCTCTTCTATGAAAGAAAGAAAAAAAAGAGCACGTTAATGCAGTGGTAAACCACGCATAGCCCATGGATGATAGCTAAGAAATAAAACACACTATCATTTGTAAAGAAAATTATGAAGAAAATAAAAAAAAAATTATCTCAAAGATGAAAAATAATCTAGAGATCAAAAAGTGTATTTTAAGTTTTTAAAAATGTTTTAATCAGGGCTGCCTCAGTGGCCAGTCAGTTGACTTGACTGCAGCTCAGGTCATGACCTCAGCGTCATGGGATCGAGCCCTGGGTCAGGCTCCATGCTCAGCACGGAGTCTGCTTAAGATTCTCTCTCCCTCCTCCCATCCCCCAGGTTGCAGGCACAAATGCTCTCTCTCAAATAAATGAATAAATCTTTAAAATAAAAATGTTTTAATCAAAGGGAGCTGCATTTTTATATATCTCTAACACCAAAATAATCAAATTCCCATTTCTTAATGTGCTTATGGAAAATATGCTTTCAGTGAAGAGTCCATTTTTTCTCTCCTGGGTTGAAGGCCTTCTATTCTTCAGGTGGTTTGAACTCATCTCCTCAGACAGACTGGCCAAGGCCAATTCCTGTTTCATTTGGATCCTACAAGATAAAATCACTAAACATGCTTTCTGTGTTTGGTTGAACCGTAGTTTGCCTTCGTTCTGCATCATGACTTGGAAGACTATGGCTTTTCCAACAGCCCCAGGAATGAAAATACACACCCACATACACCAGCCTGTCTACACTCCCCTAGTGCCTAGCCCATCACTCTTAAGGACAGAGGAAGAAGATGACCCTTCAGGTGTCCCTCCAGTCTGAATCTCTGCAGGGAACCCACAGCCAGGTCACCCCACTTGGGGGGACATGTGCTGTCTTGGTGACCCAGCTCCACAACCAGTGGGATCAAGTTCAAACTCTTCAGCTTTCTCCCCCACTGCTTCTCCATTGTTGCTGCCCTTAAAACATGCACATGGAACAATGGTACACTCCCCCAATCTAACCAGCTTGGTTTCTGTAGGTACCAAAACCAAAGTTTAGTCTCTCCCTTGAATTAATCTGTGGCCCATGGCTTCTGGGTGGGGGGAGTCCATTGCCTCCTTCGAACTGTATGAAATGTCGAGTAGGTGTGCTGGTTTGGAGAGCAGTGGAGCATTCATCATCTCAGACTACTCTCCCCCTCGGTAGCTACAACCCAGCTACTCTGGCTTCTCTCCTTAAACCTAACAAATCCCTTCCCTCCTGGGGCCTTCATCTCTGCTTCCATCCTCATCATTCAAAGTACGCATCACTCTCTGGAATGACTGAAGTTAGGTGTTTGTTGGCTTGCTTGTCATCTGTCTTCCCTTCTGGAATGGGAGCTCTCTAGGGCAGGGTGACCTCTGTCCGGCTCACCACAGGATTCCCAGGGCCTGAAACAGGCCAAAGTAGTGAGAGACGTTCAATCAATACTTGCTGAATTAATGAATACCTGAATGAAGCAACCTTTCGAAGTGGTTTGAGATCTAAGAAAAGCTCTGATTTGGTTTTCCTACATGATGGAAATCAGCCTCCCAATAATGAAAAGGGCTGTATGTCATATATTCTAAAATATCTAAAAAATCAACTAGCATACTATAATCATAATCTTCTATTCTTTTTGTCTTCCGATCTATTCTTGTGGCTCCCTTTCCTTTCAAAGGTGCATCTGAATCTCCTTTCAGATATGCATGCTGCCTGGTACACTGTTGTTCTCTTTGCTTTTCAAATGCATGTTTAAAGTCTGTAGTTTACTTATGACTATAAGGGCTTCCCTTCCACAGTACCTGGGTGGCTCAGTCCGTTCAAGCGTCTGCCTTATGCTCAGGTGATGATCCTGGAGTCCCGGATCGAGCCCTGCATCTGGTGCCTTGCTCAGTGGAGAGCCTGCTTCTCCCACTGCCCCTCCCCTCGCTCATGCTCTCTCTCTTTCTTGCTCTCACTCTCATTCTCTCTCTCTCTCAAATAAATAAATAAATAAAATCCTTCAAAATCAAACAAGCAAAAAACAAAGGCTTCCCTTCCTAACAATCCCAAAATAATTTCTGGAAAGATGTAAGTGGTTTCCTGGGATCTTGGGTTATTCTTGAGTTAGATAGAAGAAAAACCACAAAACTGGTGTGTTAAGAACAGAGATGAAGGGGTCACCTGGGTCTAGCTGGCTGCTGTTCTATCTTTTCTTCTCACAGGCAGAAGTTCTTCCAAACGTCCAGGTCTTATATCAAAAAAAAAAAAAAAAAAAAAGGAGTCTGTGGTCCTATTTCCGCCACACTCCGACGCCCCTCCGAAGGGAGGTGGATGAAAGGCCCTCCTGTGCGCTCTCCCGGTGGAGCCGACTCACCCTTTCAAGCTAATTCTGCCTTCGCTTTTCCAGGAGGATCTGCACATCTCCCCAAACCTTGGCTTTTGCCATCCTCTTACCTCCCCTTCTCCTGTCCACTCCTTAGGGACTCCAATATGGCTTCCTTGAACATGCTGTACCCCCAAGACCAGGGGCCAAGACACAGCCTTCTTTCTACTCTTGCCAATAAAACATATGGGAGGAAACGGGGCCTGAGGTCAAAGGGCACTGGGAAGTAGTGGGAAGCTGCACAAATGTATTGAGAATGTGGGCAACCCCAAGATGCCAGTAGCTGAGATTGAGGTGATGTGGGAACAAAGGATAGTCTGTTGAAAATGGAGGATTCCTACTGGACAAAATATGTCTTATCCACTTCTGTTTTCTTTTTTGTGGAGAGAAGTCCATTCCTGATCTCTCTATCTGTCTCTGTCTCTTTCTCTTCTTTACTCATTATCTCCCTAACTACAGAAAGAGATGGAACTTTACCTAATTCGTGAATTTGGGAAAAATAAATAAGCCACATGTTTAGCTTAGCTTCTCACTCTTTCTCTTTCCTACGCAGGCTCTCCCTAGGACATACAGCTGCTTTGCTCCTCCACGCTCCTTGCGGGCAGCACACGTGCCATCCAGGGCCATCTAACACTGAGTGGCAAGTTCAACACTTGCTTTAGTGTTAGAGAAACCCACTTTTCTGCAGATCTTAGCCACATTTTCAAACTCCGCTTTACTAGTTATAAAGATAATATTTTAACCTCCTATCCACTCTACCCATTTGTCATGTTCTCCAACAGACTGAGAACTTAGACTGGAGGAGAACTTGGGTGGTTTGCTGAGCTCCACAAACTGTAACTGTTGTTAACATATGTTTACTTTCTCTCCCTCCCAAAACCTTACTAAAATGACGTAAAAGATTTTTTAAATTATTGACCTGTAAGTACAAAGCAAACCAGGAGAGGAGATACAACAAATTTTTGGAAGAAAAAAAAATGATGGGAAGGTACAACTCAAGTGCCTGTTTAAGATACCTTTATTTTAAAAACTTTTTTACTTATTATTTTTTAGATAGGGGAGGGGCAGAGGGAGAGGGAGAGAATCCTAAGTAGGCTCCATGCTATGCATGGAGGCTGACTGCAGGACTTGATCCCATGACCCTGGGATCATGATCTGAGCCAAAAATTAAGAATCTAGAGTCAGACATTTAACTGACTGAGCTACCCAGGCGCCCCCTGTTTAAGATACTTTTAAAAAGTGAGTCAATTTATACTGTAGAACCCAGAAAAGAGGTAGGCCTTGTAGACTGCAGGTGTCACAGAAGATTTGGCTGAGCTTGAGGCTGGAAAAGCTCCATAGCTCAGAGTAATTGGAGTCTTCTTCCCAAATTTTACATAAAAAGAATCTCTTTGGTGCATGTAAAAATATTAGAGGTGAGCCAGTTCCAGATAGAATTGTATTAAAAACAGACCAGTCAAGGGTTACACACACACACACACACACACACACACACAGCCATAAAAAGAATGAAATGTTGCCATTTGCAACAACATGGATGGACCTAGAGTATATTGTGCTGAGTGAAATAGGTTAGTCGAAGAAAGACAAATACCATATGATTTCACTCAAATGTGGAATTTAAGCAACAAAACAAATGGACAAAGAAAAAAGAAGAGAGAAACCAAGAAACAGGCTCTCAACTCTAGGGAACAAACTGATGGTGACCAAAGGGGAGTGGGTGGGGGGCTGGGTGATGTAGGTGATGGGGATGAAGAGTACACTTATCATGATGAGCACTGCGTAATGTATACCAGTGCTGAATCGCTGGGTTGTATACCTGATCTAATATAATACCATATGTTCACTATACTGGCATTAAAACCAGAAACTTAATAAACGACAACAAAAAAAATGTACATCGGAAAAAAAAAAACAAAACCCAGCCAGTCAACTACTTCATACCCATTAGGATGCCCATTGTGGTTACAAAGGAAACAGAAATTAAGTGTTGGCAAGTACGTGGAGAAGTCAGATTCCCTAAGTACTGTTGGTGGGAATGGGGCCATTAGGGAAGGCAGGATGATGGGTCCTCAGAAAGTGAAACACAGAATGACCACAGGATCCAGCGATCCCACCTCGTGGCACTCAAGCAGAAGACCCGAGAGCCGGGCTCTGGACAGGTGTCTGTGCGACCGTGTGTGTGCAGCGGCAGGATTCACGGGAGCCGGAAGGTGGGAGCGCCCCGAGTGTCCACGGACGGATGGATGCATAAGCAAAATGTGGTTCGTATTTACACAAATGGAACAGTCCTCAGCCCTGGGGAGGAAGGGCGTTCTGACACCTGCACATGGACGAACCCTGAGGACAGCAGGTAAGCGGTCAGTCACTGAGCGACGAATCCTGGATCCTCCCACCTGTGGGAGGTGCCTGGTCATCAAACTCACAGAGACGGAAAGCTGGTTCGACGTCATGGGGAGTACAGGGAGCGGGTGACAGGTATCTGTTTGTAATGGGGCCAGAGTTTCTGTTCGGGAAAATAAGGAAAGTTCTGGAGATGGACAGTTGTGATGGCTGCACAAGAATATGAATGTGCTTAATGCCACTGAATTCTATAAGCAAAAATGGTACGTTTTATGGTATGGATATTTTACCACAGTTTTTTTCAAGAAAGGACTTGCCAGGCAATCAGGTGCTGAAAAGGGCGCTAAGCCAGCAGTGGAAATGCCGAGGAGTGGGAAGAAGTTTCGTCCAGATCGCCTCTTAGAGAAAAATGTCTGGTAAGTCCATTTATGTGAGAAGCGAGGCGCTCCGGGAACAACACCTGCTCCCGGCATTCCTCCTGACACGTTTGCATCATTTTGTCGAGTAGAATATTCTAGTAGCTCTGGAATATGGAGCTAGGGAAAGATGCCTCAGATACACAGCCCATAATTCAAACTCCAGTTCTGTCAGAAAAAGGCTGACATTTCGGGTACATACAAGGAATACCACTCACACGTTATTCACTGATACTGCCGAACAAATAATTCAGATGACGACCTTTTCCGAATCAAGAACCAGGAAGCATTACCTAGAAGAAAGGGATCTTCCTGACTTGTAAACATGAAACACGTAAATACAAAACAAAAAATGTGATAAGGTTGCAAAAGTTATCTTTAGTTACACACTTAACACACAGCTTTATTGAAAAGAAAAATTGTCAAAAATAATCCTATCCGAAAAAGTCGTGGTCACCATGTCGTAACCAGGCAGACAGACGGCACTGGCCTGGAGAAGCTCCCTCAACCGGGGCTCCTCCGTCCTGGCTGCAGGCTGGCAGCACTGGAAGCCTAACAAAGTCCCCGCGCCTGGCGTCTGCCCCTGACATTCTGATGAGATGGCCCTCGGAGGGTTCTGGGACTTTCCAAAGCTCCCCGTGTGGCTCTGATAGGCAGCCGTGGAGGACAGCCGGTTTAAATAAAGGAAACCAATTTCCTGATCATTCTGCAAGGGGATAGATCTGCAGATGCAGTAATTCAAATGAGATGTTTGTGCAGGAACTCCCGCCGCCATCGGCAAGGAGCTTTTGGGGATCTTGCTTTCACAAATGTTTGTACAAAATAATCCCCCGGAGCCTTCGTTTTGTGCTAGGTCACTTACAGTGGACAGCGAGGGCCTCGCCCTCGCTCTCAGGAGCCTGTGGAAAGGGTCCCGGAGCCAGGAGGCTCCCGACCCTCACCAGCTGCTGGGATTGTTTTCCACGGAAGAGCCCCACCTTTACGGCGGGACAGATAAACACAAACTTCTAATTCAGTAATCAGGACAGATAATTGCATCCTCCTAATTGTCTTCTTTTTTCAGCTTAGGTTCACATTGATGGGAGACGGTAAAATTAGTCCACAAGCCATGTGAAGTTTGCTACTTTGCTGATTAAAGCCTTAATTGATTCAGAAGGTTTTACAAATCAATCTCTGTGAATCACTTCAGGCGCACGAAGGCATCTTAGAAAGAAGCGCAGCCCCAGACAGGGGACTGAACGAGCACCAAGTTACCAGACAGCCCTTCTGCTGAAGATATTCAAGTGCTCCGTGCTATGAAAATGAGTCTTGCTTTCTCCCATTTGTGTTCAAATTACTCATTCTATTTCTTGTTGGTGGTACCCAAGCAGCAGGGGGGTCAACGAAACCTCTTCAGTTTGAAGCACACAAGCACTCCCTAAACCCCAAAATGTCTCCGTGGTGATTACTACCCTTGTGCAAGCACCGGCTGCAAGCGCCGGAACAAGGACGTACGGAGACGCTCTGATCTTACACAGACATCAAAGGAAATGGGTGGATTTTGTTCAGACAAAACAGCTATCACTTGAGCAAGGATCAGGAATCTTTCCCCATCTGTATGTGCGGTGTCGCACTGAACCTGACCCAAAACAGTGCGTGCTGGACACACAGTAGGTTGCCTAGCTAGTTCCTACTCAGGAACACGACGACTGTTTCCAGTTGACATCGGTGCAAAGAGCCTTCCGCACAGGTCCTTGCGGTCACGTGCCAAGTAGTTCTCAGAGCAGCAGAGTATAATGATACTCTGGCCTCTTTATAGTATCCATAACTCTTTTCTTTCCTGTCTTTCTGCCCCTCCCTCTATCCCCTCACCCCTGTTATTTCATTTACTGTCCTCAGGATAATGTAATAGCCGACATTCTTGCCCAGATGCAGACTTTAGACTCAAGGCTTCTAACAATTTATGACTGAGTTGTTTCCAGTGGATTTTTGTTAGATACTCTCTATTTGGTTAATATGCTTTTCTTCTATTCCCAGGGGCTGATTAACTTTGACAATGAATGGGAGTTGAATTTTTTCATAATGTAATTCTGAACCATCCTTCCGTTTTTAGGTGTCCAACCCACCATATTAATTATGACTGTCAGTGTCTTGGCAGATCGCTTCTCAGCATGAAATATCTTGGTATTTTTTTTTTTTTTCTGTTTTTTTTTTTTTTTTTTTTTTTTTAAGATTTACTTACTTACTTTAGAGAGTGTGAGCAAGAGAAGGAAGGGGCAGAGGAAGAGGGAGAGACACAATGTCAAGCAGAGTCCATGCTAAGCGTGGACTCCGACGTGGAACTTGCTCTCAAGACCCTGAGATATTGACCTGAGCTGAAACCAAGAGTTGGACGCTTAAATGACTGAGCCACCCAGGCACCCCCTCCTTTGTCCTTTTTAATACCATTTGACCTGAGTTCTGATTCCTCTAATATCTAATATTGTTAAATCAGATTGATTACGTTAACATTTGTCTGATATGTCTTTGTCTTCCTACGGGAGGTGAGAAAATATTTCTTGTAAATCATATATAATCGACTGCTTTTTAAAAATCCAATCTGAAAAGTTTTGTCTTTCAAATGTAACTAATTTAAAGGTGAGTTTAAATTAGTTACATTTACGGAGACTACTCATGTGTTTGTAGTGGTCCTGATATCTTGTTTCATAGATATATTTCCCATGATTCTTCATTTTTTTTAATCCTCTTCTCCTGTTCTTTCTTGGATTGATGTGATTCATTCCATTTTTTTCTCTAGTTTTTGGAAGCTATCCATTCAGTTTCTTTTCTCCTAATGGCTATCCTTAACATTTTAACATTTACTTAGATGTACTTTTTCCTTATGTCTAGACTTAATCAGTTGGTATGTCCTTCTGTACAAGACAAGAAAATCAGTATACGTTTTATTCATTTCTCTCCCACTCCCTCCCTCTCTTCTCCCCAGACCATCAATGCCTCTCATTGTTGATGATTCTTGGAGTTTTGTTCTGCGTTGATAGTCAATATGAAACATTCTTTAGATTTAATGGTAGGTTTAGCAAATTCTTTATTCATTTTTACTTCATTTGTATATAGTTTTCTTACTCCTTCATCAATTCTTTCACAATGAGTAGGTGGCAAATTTCTGAGACCACGATGTCTACAAATGTCTTTGTCACTTGAAAGACTGCGGTATAGAGTTTTACATTCAAAGTTATTTTCCCTCAGAATCTCAGCTAGAAGTATTCTGTTTTTTCTTTCAGGGCTCTTTCAGAATACTGTGTTGGGAGGTTTGTTTGCTGCTGTTTCTACTGGCACCCAGTGACCTCTTTCATTTGCTTTGCTTCAATTATGGAGATTCCTTAACATTTCTTTGCGTGGCACTTCCCCCACCTTCCCCTAACTGGAACACCCATTTGTGAAGAAATGCCGGCTGTAGAAATATGCTCGTTAGCTTCTCCCCACCTAAATCATATCTCACAGTCTGTCTGTGGCCCATGCTAGGGGGCTTCCTAAGCTTGCTCTCCAATTACGTCCACTGGTTTCCTCCATCTCTTGCATTTTTGTCTCCACGGTCAGTCTTTACTTTCCAGGATGTGCAGTATTTACTGAGGAAATCTTTTCTTGTATCTCTCCTAAAACAATAATCTGTGTCTTCTCTACAGTTCTTTTCCACTCGCTCTCTTCAGTGCCTCCTTGGATGAGTATTCTTTGCTGGGTTTGTGCCTCTTTCCTGGGGCTCTCAGCTGCCCAGTGACTCCGGATGTTCTGCGCATCTCTGTACCGGAGATTCCATGTGCGAGTCATGCCGTGGGGGAAGGGCCAGATGTGCTGCTGACCAGGATGCTCACCTAGATGACGTCCTTTCCTCCTAGTGCACCGCGGAACCAACCACTCTTTAACGCCAACCCCAGTACGCACAGCTCTCACCTGCAGCCAAATGCATCTGGGCCGGAGGGGGGTGGGGTGAGGAAGTAAGGTGTATGCTGACTCCTGTGGATGGAGCTGCGGGAGCTCAGTGTCCCCGCATGGGCACCAGCCCCCCCCCCTCCCTGTCTTCCGCCCTAGTGCTTCTCCCACCACTTGTTGGCTTCCTTTCAGGCGCTCCCACCTACTTCTGCCCTCCAGGAATTCCCTGTAATAATACATCCCTTTATGTCCTATCTGTGCTATCTATCGATCTACCTATCAATCATGTACCTATCTTCTTTTTTGATTCTATTATTTGGAGCGAGAGGGAAAGACTATGGTAGATTCTTAGTCTGCCATCCGACCTAACCCCTCATATATTCTTCCTGTATTTTCAGAAGAAAATACTGTAAAATAAAGCCAAATTGTTGCTTTTATGTTTTCTAACAAATACAGGCACTCAAAGTTATGTGGCTCTTTTTAAAATTTCATGAGCAAAATATTCCTTAAATTACATTCCATTCTCATTGTCTTTATTCTGGGGTATGGTCACCATCTTACCCTAGGATATCTGATCATCTTCGACAGTTAATAATGGGGACTGGTAATAAGTATAGAGACTGCAGGCAAGGAGATGAGAGGGGGACATAATTCACAATTACTGAATGTCTACTGTGTTCTAGGGGCTCTACTTATATAACCTGATTTAATTTACACAAATATTCTGTAAGGTGTGGATTGTTATATTTATTATTCACATTTTACAGATGGGGTATCTCAGGCTTGAAGAGTTGCGGTAATCTTC
This sequence comes from Potos flavus, assembly GCA_028534135.1. Lineage (NCBI taxonomy): Eukaryota > Metazoa > Chordata > Mammalia > Carnivora > Procyonidae > Potos > Potos flavus. Next base: position 2,204,770 of record CM052890.1, on the reverse strand, counting down.
CCGCACTCACAGGCAGGAAGAGTTGACATCTGAACAGAGGTCAGATGATTCCCAAACCTTCTCCTCCATCCAAACCGGGCATTAGATTGGGCCCTACGAGTTTTCCAAGAAAGTGAGATTTGCTCTATCACTCTCAAGTACTTTATTCCTTGGAGTTATAATCCCTATTCTCAAATTAAGAAATTTATAAGGTTTATTGTTTAAAAAAATAAAAGTAATGCATACATATACAAGTACATATACAAAATCTAATTAGCAAATTTTTCTAGCAAAGCTTTCAACATTAAAATCACCCGATCAGAAAAAAAAAAAAAAACCCACAAAGACTGTGAAACATAATAGGTTGTGACTTCCCTGAGGACCGTCATCTTTACTACTATTTCCCCAACGGCCGACACTTACTAAATGCCCTCCTAAACTGTTGAATAAATGAACAAACTCCAGAATCTACACTCAGGATTGCCAATGTTTCCAAGATTAGTCTGAACAACAGATTGCTTTCTGTCATTCCCACCAGCAAAATCAATACACGCACAGGGCATCATCTGCTTATCCACGCCGCTGCACGGGAGGACATTGCTAGTTAGTGTCACCGCAAGCTACTCTTCGGCCTTCACAGGAGGTCACTCCCTCCGAAGGACTCTGGGGTCGGTGACTACTGTGACAAGGGTACACAGTATTTAAAGACAAAAGAAACATGTTTTCCTTTCCTTAAATACTATGTCTTCAAGGTAAATTTCAAGAAACAAAACACACGGCACCTCTCTGCCTTTTCCGAGACTCATGCAACTGACACGTGTCCGGCGGTGAGCCCCGTACCCACAGCAAGGCGACCGCAGCTTCCAAACACACGGACTGTCCTTTGGAGACGTTCTGCCCTCATCACTTGGGCTGGGCATTTCCATGCTTCTACGGGACACTGGCCAGAACCATTTTTGTAACTGACAATTCAAAATGACCTAAATCATCCCAAGAAAGAGCAAGAGAAGACCCCCAATCTTGCACCTCGCTCATCGGGAAGAAGAGGAACTGGGAATTCTTATTTGGTTGTCTGAACGATGCTCCAGGAAAAGCATAGCTCTGGTCCGAAGCGATCCTTCCTTCTCCTTTTGTTCACCCCGGCTAACTCCACTTCAATTCCGCAAGCAAGCTCTCAATGCCCCAGCAGCATTAAGTAGTTTAAAATACACCTCAAACACATATTTCCTATTAGAGACACATTTTTCTCTTATATGTCAAAATCTGCCAGGGGTATGAGAATGGACTGCTTTACTTATAGATCTGGTTCTTTAATAACGATGCTTTAAAACTTAGTTTTCTTCTGCTAGGGGGTGTCTGAAGCAATTCGGCCATTTAGCTTTGACATCCAGTCCTTCTCCAAAGGCCACATCTCCCATGTCCACCATGGCCACCTATGAGGACAAGGCTTCCCGTAAATTACGTCCACCTGCCCCAATGCCCACGACTGTCACTTAGCAAATGAGCCTCTTCTTAAAAATACACATCTTCACAGCGCTTGTATGATTGGCAAGTTTTCACATCAAAGATATTACTTATCTCAATTATTATTCCCTTGGGATTGGTATTTTCAAAATATAGCTCCATTAAAGGAAACACTGATGACAGAGCAAGAGTGATACGTACATGAGACAAAGAAGCATATTACGCTTCTATCTTTATGGAAACATGAAGCATAAATTAGCTTTAACTGAGATTTTGAGTATGTTAAATACTTATAACATCAGTAACATGAAACCAAAGTTAAATATCGGTTTCTTAAGAAATATGAAAAAAGGATAATTCCTTCATTAAAATGTTAATATCATCCAAATAATTCAATTTCTAAAAAAGACTATATCATGTCTTCAAGAAAGACATTGTCTCCCAAAAGCTTATTATTCATGGTAGATAGCATCTTTGTCTGCTCTTAACAAGCTTTAAATGCATTTTAATAAAACGATAATTTTTACTCCAACAAGTGAAACTTCCCCCGTGTACTGTGTAATTGTGAGCTACTAATAATGCACACATGGGTTTTTGTTTTTTTTTCAGTCAGGCCATCAGACAATTTTTGGAAAATTTTTGAAGCGTCTTATTTTTATTAATAATAAAAATAATACTATACAATAATTAAAACAAGACAATAGTAAGAGAAGCACCACTGTACTTAATAATTCTACAAGAGTAATAATTAAATAATAATAATTAGCATAGGAATGACTTTACGACATGGCAGGCCCTGTTACACACCTCACATGGGCTTCATGCACACGTCCCATGTTCCTGGGAGGCGGGTGCCACTACCCCCAGCGTGAGACAGATGAGGAACTAAGCCGAGGGGGTGCTCGGGAGCCCACGCGGGGCCACGTGCCTGCCGGCGGTGTGGCCAGACTCCGCAGGCGGCCCATCCCCAGGGCTGGTGCCCCTCGCCCCAATGGGCCACCTCCGCTTACTGCCTTTGGTTACAGGACAAGCAGTTTGGAAGACAGTAACACAATTATAGAAGGATATGCCTTCCAGAGATTTTTAAAGATTTTATTTATTTATTTGACAGAGAGAAAGCACACACAGTGGGAGAGGGAGAAGCAGGCTCCCTGCCAAGCAGAGAGCCCTGCCTGGGGCTCGATCCCGGGACCCTGGGATCGTGACCTGACCAAAGGCAGACACCTAACCGACTGAGCCACCCAGGTGCCGCTGCCTGCCACATTTTAACTTGCTAGGCAACATTGAAGAAACTGTGCTATGCCTCCAGTTCCTACCCAACTTGTGAATTATTGGTAGTTTCAACTTGTGAAAATACATATTATTATTCCTAACTTCTGAATTCTCTTTCTGTAAAGCTAATATGTTATTGTGGTGCCAAACACTGCCTTCCTAAGTAAAGGTCTGTCGGCTTCTCTAGTATACACTCCCTATGGGAGCCTCCACACAGCTTTTTAAAAAAGATTTACTCATGATTTTTCAAAGTTACATAGATAGGTACAGTAACAAGAAAAGAAACCAATGATCCCACTACCCAAAGGACTGTGCATTATACTATAGATGATGGCTGCTATCAGCAACATTCCAATTTATTATCAGAATGTATGCCCTGTCAGAATCATTCGTCAAAGTGAATTCTACTTCCTGCTTTAAACTGAAATTCACTAGTCAGTACAAGGCTCAAGAGATCATCCACATTCATAATATTTTCCTGCCATATTCTCTCAAGTCAAAAAATTACCCTCTCAATCAATGAATACAATATCAAACTGTTTAAACAGATTTTCCTCCAAGCAGGACACTGGGCATTGTGCTTAACCTAGGGACCCGATGTCAGAAGGGAGGTGATGTCTGGAAAGGAGCTCAGGCCTCGACAGGCGAGGTAGGTACCTGGACCACCACGCGGGAGGCATTAGGACAGAGGTACGAATGCGCTCAGGACTAGATACGATTTCACAAGAGAGGGGACGTATGAGCCATCTTGGAGATGTTGAGGGCAGAAGGGGGTGAGGGCATTCCAGGCCAGGGGATTTTTTCAAAGAAGAGCAGAGCAGGAGAGGGGTGCATTAATTTGGGGAGAGGAGGAAAAATTTGGAAAACCTGAAACTCTATATATAGGCTGGGACAGGTGTGAAGAGTCTTAAGTACCAGGAGAGCAGCAAAGACTTGAAGTTCTGAAGAAGGAAATAGCACAGAAAGTGAACTCCATCGCGGGGGCGCGGGCACCTGCCGGAGGCGACCACCGCACCAGCCCAGAGTGGGGTCTTCAAACCAGGGCACCTCCGGCCCGGGGGTGAGGTGGCGCAAGGGATGTTCTAAGCACAGCCCATTTTAAGAGAATCAATTTCCAGATCTTCAACTTCCATACGTATTTTTCCCCGGAACCATCTGCCTGAGAAGCCTGAGCTTCGGGCTCTCCCTCCGCCTTCCCCTTCAGCACCGCCCTGCCCCTTGTAACGTCTTTCCATCCTCAATTGTCAGGACTTGCCACGTTGAATAAAAGCCTTCTGGGTCCCAAACCAAAGAACCGATTTGAGTTCCTGTCATTAACGTACCAAAACATAAATGCCTTGAACCCATCTCATTAAGAGATGTGCTTCCATTAAAATTTGTTTCATAATTATTTACGAAATTTGTAATATACTTAATGGTATTCTGATCGACCTTCACAAGAAAGTAAGACAGGGTGATCAATGACAATTTTTGAAGCATAAAAGAACATTCTATCGGGATAAAATTCCATGGGGGTGGGGGGGCAGAAGTCAATAATGTACCAGAGCCACCTCCAACTGTCCAAGAGAACGTTTTTCACATACTCTGGAAATAGATGTCGCTATCAGATCACGACGGGACTTAGCTATTCCAGCGGATCCATTCCGAAGAATGAAGTGACAGTTTTACTTCTAAATGTCAATATTTACAATAATATCCCTTGCAACTATTCACACTCCTGAAAGTCATTAAAAATGTGCAAGGAGGTCGGCGGCTTTCACGACTTCTTCCGTGAAGAAGAACAGCGAAGGTGCCCAGAGCCCCACTCCAGGGCAGAGACGATGAGAGCGCGGGCAGGACAAGCGGGACATAGCGGGAACCGCGAAGCGCGTGCGAGGCTGAAATATTGGGCTTTGCCGCTGCGCACCAGGTTCGAATCCCACCTCTAGCACTTACTCGTCTCCTGGCCTTGACTAGCCCTACATCTGCAGGTTCCTCTGCAAAATATGTCCCTCAGCAGAGCATGTTATAGGCCCCGGGAAATGCTACACAAAATTACTACTATTTCAGAAATAGAACCGACAGAGTTTGGGAGCTTAATGGAACTAGGTGAGCAATTTAAGACGATCCTGATTTCCAGCTTTAAGAGGTCTCAGTGCTAGTGAGAGAGCACTGGGTCTGGGCAAGAAATGAGGCCTGGCATCAAACAGAGGCGGGTCGGAGGAGGCCGTGTGAGAGCCCAGCAGCAGAGCGCACCATCACGGGAGTAGACAGGGGCTCCAGGCGCAAGGGACCCCCACTAACAGGAAACAGCTGTGAGGCAAGGACAGCTCCCCCAGCAGGACCTTTAATGGGGAAGGGGTGCAAAAGACAGAGTCCAGAGAAATCCTGAGCAAGAGCTGCCTGCGAGTTTACAAAGCTAGAACAGGGGGCGCCGAGGAGACTGGCAAGGAGCCCAAGATCTGGAGATAAGCAGGTCACTTCTGACGCATTAGTGGCAGTGCAGACCAGACCCCAGAGGACCACGGAGGGCAAAGGCCCAGGAAAGGGACTCTGAGAGTGTCTGATGGCAAGCGGCGGTTCAGACACGACGTCAAGAAGGCACTGAGCATGCCTCCAGATGTGCAGGGGCAGGTGAGGGGACAAAGGACAAGGCGGAGCCAACCTCCTGGAGAAGACGGGGTCAGGGAAGTGGTGGTGGGGGGTGTTAGGCTTGAACAGGAGCAGGAATGCCCTTCTGGGATGGGGGAAGGCAAATAGGATGGGTCAACACACAGAGATTTGGAGGGACTTTATAGAGGGGTGGCTGGCTACTTCTCAAAGAATCAGAGAGGTGAGCGGGGAGCGGGGGCCTGGGGAAAGGGCATCCAAACGTCAGCTCTGCTGGGAGATGGGCACTCTACATTATGTTCAGAAACGACCCATCACAGATAATCCAATTCCTTAAAGAAACGTCCTTCTCTTTTCAAAATCAGAGGGCAGAATTCCCTTAACACATTTAGAATTCATACCTTATGCTCTAGTTATTTTTATGCAATAAACATAATTTATAGGAAATCTTTATTGAGATCCCTTTAAGCAGTATATTAACTATATACCCAAAGGGATGTGCCTGCACATTTTTCTTTTCCTGTGTGTGTGTGTGCGTGCACATGCCTGTGGTTGGGTGTGTGTCCCCTGCGAGCTCTTTTATTATTCAGCTCATGAAAATGAGAGTGTCATTTATCAGCAACCTAAACTTAAAGTTAACAAAATTTCTACGGCTCTCTTTCCTCCCGCTATGTGCAAGTTACTCTCATTTACTTCAAACAGAAACGCAAATTCGTTATCAAGAAATACAAACCCACCCTTCTTCTTTAAGTGATTGGGAATATGGCCTAAAATTATTAAATTGGATTTCTGTAAGGTTGTATATAGGAGAGCAGTTCAAACAAAGTATCATTTCTATTGAACTTATTCCAGAAGCCACAATTTCAATCTGCTTACACTGGTGATCCAGACACTTCCTAAATGTATTCAGTAATTTTCTCTATCTACTCAAATGTTAAACAAGTAAAATGTTACTTTATTTGTATTATTTGGGGGCTCATAGCAAGCAACCTGTTCAGTGTTAAATAAATATTCACTGCAAATGGAATTTCTTTTTAATTGACTAGGCTGCATTTGTTAAAAAGAAAAAAAAACCATGTATCTGAGAGAATGCTCTCTGGGATGCCGGAGGGAGCCCCGCGGCTTCAAGGACACTGAATCAAGGGCTGGGTATTTTTTGAGGGCAGCTTTGTGATCCGTGTTCAAGTCTGACCAGCTGTACGGCTGCTCCTGCCTCCGTTCTGCTGCTGGGCTTGGCTGCAGACTTGGGAGTCTCAGAGGGATCAGAGGAAGGCTTTCCTCTCCCCCCACCCTCCGGCCTGAAGTAGCTTTGTCTCCCAACTCTGCTCCCCTCCCTCTCTGCTGTCCCCAACGGGGCACGTCCATGCGCACGTTCTGGGTCATTGCTCTCATTGCTCTCGAGCCACCCTGGCTCTCGGGACCCCCTTTTCTGCCTCACCGCCCTGGGCCAGGCCACCGAGCCCCGTATCTTGTGTGGTAAGAGACGTCCTGCTCAAGCATAGATTCTGACTAATAAAGTATTGTGTTAAAAGCTTTTTTTTAAACAACAACACCATTTATTTGGTGAGTAATGAATGGATTAATGCAGGAGGTTCTACTCATAATGGATTTTGAATACAGCATCACACATTTTATTAAAATTAAGGCTCTTGTTTAATCAGACCAAATCGGAAACATGGTAGGTAAATAGATTTGACTTTTGTCTCCAAAGCCTTAGGCAAACAGCAATGTCAAATGCAGGTTGAAGAGCTGCATTAAGTTAAGTGGTACTTTTAAAAGTGTTTTTTTTTTCTCTCTCTTTCTCTAAATTCTTCATTATTGAAATTATAGTTAAGGAAGCGGATTTTTCTTTGGCTTAGTGACATTTGGTTTCACAGTTGCCTGTTGCAGAAGAGATAAAGTTGCACGAAGCTGGGTCTCTGGGGGCTGACAAGTCAAAGTGTAGACTTCAAGCTCGACTGTTCCCCGAGAATCAGGTCGGCACATCTGGGGGCCTCCCCAGGGCGGCACATCCGGGGTCCCTCCAGGTCGGCACATCTCGGGGCTCCCCTAGCTCTCAGTCATTAGTTTGGAGTGGACCTGATACCTGGCTGAGTCTGCTGTTCTCTTACCTCCTACCCATCTCTACTTTTTCCTAGGCTTTCACAACTTAGAATTTTGACTGCCACTTGGCTGCAAAAATCAGTATAACATTAATAAAACCTTTACATATATTCTTCATATATCCTATAAAAACTTACTTTTGTTGGGCCCATAAAACAAAAGTTTAGATAGGGCTCACCTGGTTCACAGTGTTCATTTTACAGATGAGGAAACTGAGGCCCAGATTGCCAGCAGCCAAATGCCTCCAGAGCTTCACCCTCCAGTGGGTTCTCTCTGAAACAGACGCACGCTCTGGACCCCGAGGCTGGCTTTATAATAGGGCCCTTTCATCGAACAGTGTCTGAGAGCCCGTGATAATATTGTTTCCGTTCTTAAAGAAACTAATTAATTTTCATCAAAAGCATTATGAATAAAAAAAATCAGATGTGCTTAAAAATGAATTAAAACTAATGAAGGAATATCATCAATTGAAAACAGGTTGATTTTAGTTAATTCAGAGAAGAAAGAGCCAAGTCCTACTTGCAGGTGATAGGGTTTTAACAATTTCTTCTTCACAATAAAAGCTCTTTTCTTTAATAGCTGGAGACAAAGTTAATAAATCATATCCTGCCTGTAGTCATAAAGAAGACAATCTGAAACCAGAATATTCAGCTTGGTCCAGAACACAAAGCAACATGGGCCCATGCAATGCGGAATTCTCAAGTAAATAAAAGTCAACAAAGTCGAGGGAAGTGGTTCTGGTTTTCCCTTTGGGGTTCGTTAGCATCGGGCTCCATGCTCCCAGGAGGAGTGACCTACAAGCCTATTAGCCTGGCTGAAGCCCAGCACGGAGGAAGTCAAGAACACGGGGAAGGCACGGCTGCCCTCAGCTACAAAGTTCCTTGATCACAAAGTACCTGAAGGCTGATCATGAGATCCATTTCTTCCTAAGTCCGAACAGACTGAGAGGTGTAGGCAAGGGCGAGATGCTTCTTCACCAAAGAGGACTATGAGTTGGGCCACCTTCCTTTCCATCACCGACCTATGTTCTTCGGAGAATCCTTCTCCGATGGGACATGTTTGGTTTCCTCTGGGCCTCCACAAACAGCACAATTTCCTGGCTGCCCCTGTGGTGACACCACATGGTCTCTGCCAGATAGATTCGGACACTGCGTCTGCCCCTGGGTTGAGCACTGTGAGGGAGGCAAGTTCCAGCGGCGCAGGATGGCGGGAGACAGCTGACCACAGGCCAGCACTTCAGCTGGTCTCGTGGTTTGCCTGGCGGGGTGCACCTGGAGCTTCGGCAGAGCGTTTAGTTGACGCAGTGGCAGCAGCTGCCCACTGCCTCTGACGGTTTGGTGTGGAAGCCGCGGGACACACCCGAGAGTCACCCAGGCTCAGATTCCTCCCTGCCCCTGCTGTGCGGCAACGGCTCAGGCTCCTCATGGTCATCGGTGCCAATTCCGCGATCCTGACCTTGTCTGTCTACACAGGGAAGCCGGGTGTAGCCCCTGCTAGAGGCACTGTCTCCCACGATGCAGGAGCTCCAAGAGGGCAGAGCCCGGGGTTCGGGGACAGGAAGTGTAGCCCCAGGACTGGGTCGGGGTTGGGAGGGTGAGCGTGCCTGCAGCTCTGCCCACTGGGAGGATTCCGCTTTCCAGTGTCTTCGCGGCCATCTTCACGGCCCAGCACATTCTGGCTGGGCCCAGAACGTGGTCCTGACCCACCCGGAATCAGTCCCGGGGCTTTCACTCCTCTGTCAGTTGGTTGTGAGGACCCCTTCCCACGGAGGCTCCAGTCATGAGACGGGGAAGAGGTGTCAGTGCTGAAGAGTATGCGCCAGGCGCGTCTGGGGTTCCCTTTCGCGTCATTCTGCCTACTCTCTCTGCTCTCTGTGGCCTGGGCGTGAATGGGCCCTCTCCGCCTAACCATCCTCACGACTTGGAGGGCCTCCCGGAACCCGGCCTATGACGGGCAGTTCTGGGAACCGGTCACTCGGTGCTCAGGGTCTACGAGGGCCCAGAAACTCATTGGAGCGAGATGTCTGTCCTTCTCGAATGATGAACAGTGCTCTGCAGCAGAAGGAATGGGCCTGCTCCAGTCTGGGGCCCCAAACCCCAAGTCTTCTCCTGGGGCCTGCCGCAGACACACACGGTGTCCCTCCCAGCACCGAGGCCTCCGGCGCCATCGGATCTGCAGCTCAGATGAAGTGAGCCACTGGGAGAGTTTATGCCTGGATCTACTGGACAGCCCTCTCGGACCTGGTAGCTAGCCTTCTGAGCCCCCGGTGCACGGCTAGAGGCCGCGTTTCCCAGGGCCGTGTGGGCACGTGGCACAAGGGAGGATGTAAGGCGCTATCGGGTCGCTCCTGCATAAAATCGGCTGGACAGCCAGGGCTCCTGGTGGAACAGGGGCCTGGGGGTTGGAGACAGATGGAGCTTGCGATGAAGTTTAGCAGCGACTCTCTCATTAGGCAGGGCCTCCGGGCACGCAGCTCCTAGCCATCTCCCTGAATTGACCTGAGGCTCAGAGCTGGTCTGTGTCTCTCTCTAGAGCAGTCTTTCTCCAATTTTAGTGAGTACCAGAATCACCTGAGAGTTTGTTAAAATCCAGAGTCCTGGATCCTACTCCCAGAGATTCTGGTCAGTAGGTCTATGGTGGGAGCCTGAGAATTTGCATGTCTACCAAATGTCAAGGTGAGGCTGATGCTGCTGGGCCCTGGACCCTCCTTGGAGCAGCTCCGCTCTAGAACTCTGCTGTAGTACCAGCAGCAGCAGCCCCGGGAACCTGGTACAACTCCTGGCTTCCTCAAACCTGATTGTGCATATCAACCACCGAAGTATCTGGTTCACATGCAGAATCCGACTCAGTAGGACTGAGGTGCAGCTCAAAATCCTGCATTTCTAACAAGATCCCGAGATGATGCTTACATCCCTGGTCCAAGGACCACACCTTGACTCGAACTAAATAATTCGCAGCCCTGGTGATATAGTAAGATCACCGGGGTGCTTTCAAGAAAAGTCCTGAATCAGCCCAGGTGATTTTCATGGGCACTTAGGGTTAAGAAACTGTCATATACTTAAAATATTTTTATTCTACTTTGTCACTTTTCATATGATTATTGTTTAATATATTGGCCTGGCACGTTTATGAATTTTGTGAGGTTTGTCCTCTGTCTGACCTTTTGGTTTTCTGACCGTCCTGGCGCCCTTGGCAGGACCCCTTTGGAGGTTCTCCTATCCTTTCTCCCGCTTCACCTTTCATTTGTAAATTAGTCATAACACTCACATCTGGTATTTTTGCCCATTTGGTCCATAAATGAATTTTGAAAAACTATAACCCTCTCACTTAAATTTTACATTTAAATATTTACACTTAATTCTACTGTATTTTAAATGAAACTTAGATCACTCTTTTAAATGTTTCCAAAGAGACTTAGACACGATTGTGATTTCATACCAACTACCATTTATCCTAAAATCTCCTTTTTAATACCTGGAAATTTTACATCATTCGTTTTTCTCAATCCATGCATAGAATTGTATTTACTGTCATATACATTATGTTGGAAAGTCTTTTATCACACATCTCTACACAAGAAAGTACAGATATTATAGGTATTTCATTATCTTTTTTTTTTCCCCCAAATTCCACGGCCCCAAAACTCTAAATGTTAAAAAACTCTGGTTGATCATCCATTATAATTATTAGTAATAATAATCACACCAACACTCACCATTATCATTGACAAATATTGAACATAGAAAAACATTGGAAAAAAAAAAAAGAAAAACATTGGAAATATATCTCTTAGTGGATGAATGGGACTTTTTAAAAAATTAGTTCACGTATTCATGGATGAATATTACTTCCAGCTAAAATGAGAAAGCATTTGGCATCAATTTTATTCTATTTCTATTTTTTGTTTTTATAAATGTATGCAGTGAGAAAACTTATTTTCATATATAAGCATATAGGAATGGAAGGAGTTTTGTTAGAACAGTGTCAATTCCTTGACATCGTTCCAATGACTATGCCCTAAATTACGCAGTAATTTATCATCAAACATTATTTTTAATCATCTATTGGCTGACAACTTCGCAAGGTCCTCTTTCAATTTTGCTGAAAGCTGGGAACTGCAGGCCACCTGACTTTAAATAGGGTTTTTTACCCCGTTGTGAAAGTCGCCCACTTTCTCAGCACCGGCCTGTCTTTGGACTTGTCCTTGGTCTGGCAGGTGGAGGGCTGGACAGTCCAGAGCAACGCACCAGGGGAGACGAGGGGGTCCTGGGCTGCGAAGGGAGGTGGGAGAGGGGCTCGCAGCAGGAGGCGCTTCCTTAGGCACCGCCGTCCCGGAGACAGACTGTTTGTCCATCACGGAAGCTGAGTTCAGTGGAATATCCCGCACGGAAGGTCCCTGCGGTGACAGCCCTGATCGGAGATCCCTGACCTAGAGGACCCCGGCTGTTCGTGGGAAGCAGCACTGACATGCCTTCGCCCAAACTCCCGCCGGCAGGCACCAAGCAGACAGGCGGCCGAAATAACCCCATCGGGCAGCGTGAGATACTCTGCACTGCCTCGTCTAACTTTTATTTCCCTAGTTTGGATAGAGACTGGGAAGAGCAAGAGTTCTCTACTATAAGAAAAACAACAGCATGGACATCATAATAACTCATGCCTGGCTGGTCTCCTTATTAGGGACACCGCCCGGGAGAGCCGGGGCCGCGGCCAGAAGAGCAGATGTGCCGTAGAAAGCGAGCCGCATCCACTCAGCTCAAGCAAACTGCTGTCTTGAGGGGGATGTGGGTCCAGGTCACCAGATCTTCAATGTCTTGTGGAGTCCCCTGGTTTTTAAAGCATTGTCCCTATTTCCCAATGGTTACGTGTGGGCCCTCTGCTAGGGCAGGGCTTTGTTCTTATCTGGGAAGTTGCTATGTCTAACGTCTGTGAAGATGGAAGTTTCTGCGGACCCCAGGCAGGGCTGTTCCCTGTATCAGGGTGGCCTTCCTCCCCAGCTCTTCATCTAACTGTTCTGACTCAACCTTAAGGTCACAGTCAAATATGAGTTCCTCAGGGAAAACCTTCCCGGTCCCCCAGACCTGTGTGGGTGCCCTGTGCTGGGGTTTCCAGAGCAGCCCGTGCTCCTCTCTCAAGAACAAAGAGACTTCATTTCTCACTCTAAAACACCTGCGCCTTACAATGCTTTAAATCTGCAATAATTTAGGGGTGCCTAAATTTTGGGGTGGCTCAGTCGGTTAAGTGTCTGACTCTTGAGTGAGGCTCAGGTCATGATCTCAGGGTTGTGAGATCAAGCCCCGCAACGGGCTCCATGCTGGGTGTGGAGCCTGCCTAAGATTCTCTCTCTGCTGCTCCCCATGCCCACCTCTCCCCGCTCTCTCTCTCTAAAAAAAAATAAAGAAATCTGCAATGATTTGAAATCCACAATGACTCTTTCCCCAAACGGACACTGCACTCCCCAGGAAAGCGGAAGCCTTGGCCCCCGGAGAATGCTCTCAACTGCAGACCGTCCAAACTGGGCAGGTGGGCCTGGCACGGCCAGCTTGTCACGTATTGTTTAAGACTGGATGAGTTTCTCTTGACTTTGAGATGCTGGCTCGTGTATTTTTAGCAGCATTGTGTGCACTAAATGAAGCACGGTCCACGGCTGGATGAAGTGGACATGTCATCTGGAGGGATGCTGCACTTTAGGAGAAGCCACAAGAAGGAGGGGGCAGTTGTCACGCGATGAAGCGCGTCCCCCTGGAAGTCGTACGTGGAAACCTGAATCCCCAGTATGTGTTTGGAGAAAGGGCCTCTAACGAGGTAATTAGAGAAGGAGGGGGTCATAGGGACGGGGCCCTCATTTGATGGGACTGGTGTCCTTCTAAGAAGAGGGAAAGTCGCCCGCTCTCTCCCCACTCCCCACGTGCGCAGAGGAAAAGCCGTGTGAAGACACAGCGAAAGCCTCCATCAGCAAGCCAGCAGAGGAGGTCAGCTCTGCCGGCACCTTGTTCTTGGGCTTCCAGCCTCCAGAACTGGAAGAAAATAATCGTCCGTGGTTTAGAGCCCCAGTCAGTGGGATCCTGTTTTGGCAGCTCTAGCGCCCAACGTTGTAGTTTTAACTTCTCCATCCGAGTTATTTTATGTATATGTCTGTAAGTTATATACATAACTTAAACATAAGGTATAAGGAAATCAATTCTTACAAATCACATACTGAATGGCTTAAAGATGAAGAACTTTTATTAATAGTCCACATGTAAAGCAACTCATCTTCTGAATTACAGTCCGCCACACTGGGCTCGCCGAGCGCGGGTGCTGGCGTTCTTTCCGGGCTCCGGCAGTTTTGCCCACAGAAGGGCCCTGTTCAGGAGAATAATGAGCCCATGGCGCTAAGGCTGTTAATTCTACTGACTGGTTCTATTTCTCACCTAATCCATCTCCTGAAAATTTCCCCTGTTTTCTCTATGTAAGTCTACACCAATGGCCATATAAATAAGATCTATTAGAGCTCTTCCCTCCAAAGTGTTTCTTCAACATACAACCTTGCCTATCTTTATATTTACCAGCCCAATCTTTTACAGCAGGCAAAGGACTAGAAATGGAAGTGGCAGACACTTAGGATGAATGGGAAAATGACTATTCCCTAACTCAGGACATCCCGTATCACATTAAACATGCTTGTTGGCCTTTCTGTCCCACCAACATAAGCTGTGACGGCAGAAAGCAGTCTACCTCGGTGTCAATGCCCGACACAGTGCTGGCACTCACTAAGTACTTAGTAAATATATGCTGAATGAGCAGATTAAAGGATGTCTGGATAAATGGATGGATAAATGGATCGATGGACAGATGGATACATGTTCTGGAAGAACCAGGGATTCAGGGGAAATGTTCGGGGACAGGGAAGAGGTGGAAATATGGAAAGGCAGTGAGAGGACCCCCTAGGGACTTTAGGAGAGGAGCCTGTTCTGCACAGAAAGTCTAAGGAGACAGGCTAATTTAATTTCCAAGTGAAATCGTGCAGCAAGCAACACAGTGGATGTCATTCTCAGGGCACAGTGTCCCGAGCACTGTGTCAGACCAGGAGAAGCATAGCCAGGTGCATGAGCGACAGTGCCACACAGAGGGAAGCCGGCCACCAGCGGGCCAAGTGGTCACAGCACAGGAAGAAAGAAGTCAGTAACTGAGGCGAGGCTTGGGGACATGCCTTCCATTTCAGGGCGTCTGACTAAATCAGACCAGTAAGTTGAACAATTAGGAGATAATCAGAATGTCACAGCCATCGAGGACTCACATCATTTCATGCAACTTTCCACTTGAAGACTGAATGCTCAGACTGGCACTGAGGTCTGGAGATAACACCTGATCAAAGTGATACATGAAGTCACAAGAAGGAGGGAGTTCTCCAGGGTGAAAACAAAAGAGCAGAAAAACAAAATGAAATAGTGCACCTAAGGCCTAAAAACAATGGAGAACCCTCACATTTGGGGGTCAGAAGCAGAAGGAGCTAGAAGAGAAAGAGAAGGAGGTGGAGCAGGCTGGCGAGCAGGCTGGCGAGGAGGCGGAGACGGAGGGAGGATCAGGACGGGGTGGGCACGCGGAGAGGCGTGCTGCCCAGGGCTGAGCAGCGGAGATGGGAAGGCAGTGCACTGGGTTCTAAGCACTCTCGTTCCTTCACTGAATGAGCACTCACGAGGCTCCACTGCTCGTCACGTGTGCCTCTCGCTGCTTTTGGGGAATGAAAATGAAAAGCCTACCCCCATGGCAAGTCCATTCTGGTAAGAGATCGAGACGGGCCACTTAGTGGAACGAGTGTGTGGGAAACGCAGTCTTGCTGGGAACACTGGCATGGAAAACAGGGAGCAGACAAGAGGATGGTGGTTGCAACCGTCCTTAGCTGAGCACAGCACTGTTCCACCCCAAAACTCCTTGCCTTTGTCGTGTCACCGGGAGCGCATCTCTCCATAAATGAATGAAAAGATGGCAGAGTTCTGCTAAGGATGCTTTTCCAACCTGGGGGCAAAGTTTACTGCTCCCTGGGCTGCGCTCCCACGGCGCTCCCAGCGATGTGCATTCCGCTGGGCAGTCCGCGCATCCCATCCCTGCACCCTCGGGGACTCTTCCAGGCTGCAGACAGTCAAGGTCTACCCTGACCGGCAGTCAGTGCAGATGCCGGCGGGGGGGGGGGGGGGTGCATAATGGCTTAGTAGCCGTCCGTCGGGTACAAACTAACCAGTGGGATGCGATCCAGCTAACCTCAGGCCAGCACAGGGTTCAGGTCAACTAGGAATTCCTGGATTTTTATCAAGAACATGGTTATGGTCATGATTTTGTGAATACTGTAACTAAAATGAACAAAGACACAAAAGGCTCAGAACACTGCCTGTTCATTTCATATTTATGATAGTGACATTTTTGCATAATATTTTTCTAAGGCTATTTTCTCATTTCAGGAGAAGTTTTCCTACGTAGGCTAAAAAAGAGTGACCCCACTTCAGCTTTCTGAAATGAACTGAGAATCAAAGGTCCCCTTCTGCGTACGGTCTCCTGCGTCAGTCATTCCGACGAGGGTGCTCCCCAGAGTCTTACGGAGCGGAGCGGAAAGCGAGAAGCCTGAATTCTGAAGCACATTTGTGCTGGAAAGCCTCCCGCCGGAGAGCAAACTTTGGTGTAATTCAGCCCTGTCTGCATCAATACAGCCTCACAGTGACATCCTGATGGGGAAACACATCGGAGTGCGCTACGGTCCGCCCAGGAAAGCGAAGGGGGCGGCACAGTGTGGGGCCTGCCAGCACGTGCTACAGCCCCCAAGTCCACTGTCGGTCACACAAGCAGACAGCCAACTAACCCCACGGGGCCAGCTGGCGGGTCGCCGCTGCTGGCTTCCTGCTTCTCCAGCTCCGATGACGACTCCTGAGTCCACACTGGGGACCAAACAGAAAAATAGCTATTCTTCTGGGAATTTTGCTAGGAACTGCTGCCCCTCTGGCTTGGGGTCTGAATCTTGCTCCCTAGGAAAATCACAAAACCGTGACAGCCTTCAGACTCCCCAGACGGTCATTCAGGTGTCTAGCCAGGGTGGACCAGAAAATTCTCAGCTCACGTTTTCCCAGTCTATGGAACCACATAATATAATAGCCTTTGGGATTCCACCTGAAAAAGCTACACTCACCAAATACTCCCGAGCAAACAGCAAGTTACGCTGGCAACCAGCAGCCCCTACGACTTGCTTTACCGAAGACAGAACTACACTAGGCTCTCAGAACTACACAAGGCGGGTATTCCTGGAGACTGTAAAAGGTGAGAGGGTACAGGTTGGATAATTACCTGAAAGAACAAAGAATCACAGGTGGGGCTATTACTAAGAACTCGCTAATTAGAACATACGGACTGGGTCTACACCTTAAGACAAATTTCGGATTCCTATTATTTCTGGTACAAATTCCATTGGCTTTTACACCTCAGATACAAGTGTCGTGGAAAAGCGGGGAGTCAGGCTCTCTGGGTTTGGTAACGAGTGACCTTCCACTTTAACAGATGCCTTCTGCTTGATTTTCTTAAGGCTTGATTTAATATTCACAAGCACACTGTAAAGATCTACAATTTTAATTATGTGCTATAATCGCCTTCTATAAGAGCCAAAAGAACATCGTTTACAGTGATCAGCAATAAAACATTATGACTAAGCTGTAAAGGAAGAACGGGACTGTTACTAGAAGGTGACCAGTTGTTAGGCTGCAAACAGAAAAGCAGCAACCGGAGTAAGAACTTTCAACATGAGCTTAAAAGCCAAAAATGATCTGCAACATAATCTCAACCAATAAAATGGTGAAAATCTCTTTGGGAGAAGACAGACTGGGGTTGAAAGCAAACCATGTAATTAACTGTGTAGCTTTGTGCATGCTGTTTATTCCCTTCATTCGCTTCCTCATTTGTAACATGGGGATACTAGTGACCCCCTAGGGATTTTTTAAAAATGAGGGCTGAGATTACGCATAATAGTACTGGACACAGAGCAGACGCTCAGTAAATAGCGACTGCTTCGCCCACTGCAATGCCCTGCATTTTCATGTCCCCCCAAAGTTCTTAGGTTGAACTACTAAACCCCGAGGTGGAGACGGGAGGTGATGGCAGCAGAAGGCAGGGCCTTTGGGGGATAATCAGGTCATGAGGATGGGGCCCTGTGAAAGAGATCAGTGCCCTTATAAAAGGGGCCCTTCCAGCCCTGTGAGGGGACAGTGAGAAGTCTAGAGCCCAGAAGAGGGTTCTCACTGGAACCTGACATGCTGGCCCTCTCCAGCCCCCGGGACGGTGAGACAGAAACGTCTGTTCTCTGTGGCATTTTGCTACAGTGGCCCAAACTACGACAGCGGCTCTCACACGCTTGCATCCCACGTCAGCCAGATCCTGCCTTCCCGTCCTTACCACCTGCTTGAGGCCAACGTTAGCACCTGGGGTATCAGGCCTGCCCTCCACAACCCTGGCCATTAGTAAAGACACTGGTTCCACTCTCCACGTTCCCTCCATATCAGAAAATCACATATTCTCCTTTTCCTGCAGGATGAGCCACGAAGACAGTCTAGCCCAGGTCGGACAATGTGGAGCTTGCAAACCTCAGAAGTTCTGAAGGAAGACAAACTGAACAGGTGTTTTCCGATCAGCGGCTTCGGAACACTGAGCCCATTCATAAGAGGAAAGGGGACGCCAGGAAGAACAGAGTGCGATGATTTCATCCGGAAAAGAGTGAAAGCTCGGACACCAGGGAACTAACCATGGCCGTCATCTCTCCCCAACCACTGAGTAAACACAGCTTTGCACAGTGTTTACAACTAACGACTGGTTCTGTGGCCTCATCTCGGTTGATAACCACGACTTTGTTCAGGATCTCCCCAGACGAGACGTGCGATGGATGGATGTTAGAGCTGATAAAATGACTGCAAGGAAAATTCAATTTTCCATCCCCCTTGCTTGTGCCCTCTAAAAATCGCTTATCTTTTCATATCAATTATAGCGACGGCGAGAGCAGAAGGACTGCTTCAGTGAATGTGGCATCCGAAGGGATCTGGGCTGGCAAGGTACTTAACGCATGAGTGAGTCACAGCGTTGAGTCCCTCCCAAACCATGACAAGTTCTGAAATGTTCTGTTTAATTATTAAGCACCGGCAATGACAGGATGCTAAGTCCTCAGTCACCTGAATGTGGGCATGTGGCTGTTTGTTGGCTAAGGTGAAGAGATGAGATCCCAGAGTCAAAGGTAAAACTATCAGAGCTACTTCTAGTCGCAGCCCTAGACTGCCTGGTCAGAAGACTTTTGTGTTTAGATGACTGAATATAATATTTTCAATTGGTGTATTTCACAAGGGGGTAGGAGGAGAGGTGGCACTGAAAAATATTAAAGATGGACTTTGGGGGAGTTTTAAAATCTGATTAGGCAAGTCACTACCAGATGACCTTTTCTGCCCTTAAATAATCATCCCATACTGGGAAAAGCAAAGGGACACGGATGCTTGGTTTACTGAATCCACCTGGCCCATCACTCCGGGATGTGGCTTACTCCCGGGGCAGAATCTGCCATGGCCGGTCCCCAGTAGTGGGCGGGAAGACGAGGATGGCTGTGCACGTCACGGGGCGGACCACGTCTCACTCTATGTCCCACGTGGTGCGCACTGCATGACGGGGGACAGCACACGTGCTGTTAGGAACTGGAAGTTACCACGGCGCCGCTCGGCCGGCGCTGACCCTCGCCTCTCCCAGCACACTCTCCGGCCGGTCTGGGCCCCGGTGAGCGAGCGGGGTCTCATCACAGCCACCCAAGCGTCCCTCTGTTGGTTACAAAAGGGTGCGAGTCTCCGAGCTGCGTGTGCATGAACGTACGCAGGCTTTACCGAGACTGAATGTTTCTTGGGACTGGGTCTGGCATCGAACTGCCTCCCTTTTTAAGTCCAAACCCAGCTCCTCTGAGGTTTGGGTGTGGAAAAGCCCTTGACTGAATCTCCAAGACAACGGGAGGGCTACTTCCCCTGAGCTCTGCCTTCTCCTGCTGCTTCCCTCACGTGGACACAAGTTGACACAAAGCCCACACGGCATCCAAAACATACACTGTTCCCTTTTCACGGGAAAACCTAGCGGGCTGGGGGCTCAAGAAGCTCGGTCTTGAATGCCTAACGCCCCACTCACTATTGTGATTTTGGTTGATGACCTAACTTCTCGGGGCCTCGGTACCCTCAGCTTGGCGACGGTGTTGGTCACGGACCCCCAGGCTGTTGTGCGATTTAACGGGGACAATGTCCACGAAATGCCAGTCCAGACTTCAAGGCTCATTGGGGCCCTACTTCCGCCTCTCCCTCGGGGAATCCCTGAACAGCACACTTATTTACAAATTACCATCAAATCTGCATATAGCTCGGAACAGTTTCTGCTCCTACGGCACCTAGAAGAATTTTGCAAATCTGTGCTCTTCCGCAGCTGACGTCAACAACGTTAACACCTCACGTTTTTCAAGACCGATTTGAAGGACTGCAGAGAACAGAATTTCTCATGTATTTTAATATTTGACTATGCTGGTGTATTTTAATAAGAGAGAAGTCTGCGGCACTCTTTTATGTGTGTCCAAAGGAATCTAGACACCTGATTGAGTGGGTCTAAGGATCGGATACACTCATCACGCACTGAGAAAAACAGGAATGAGCTCTAATGTTTAGTGGCCAGAAATCTGACCTCGTTCCTTTTTCTTCTTGAACCCGTATTTTCATTCCACACTTCTCAAGCAATTTTATCATAATTTATTACATTTAATGATTCCGAGTATTTTATTGATCACCCTATCACAGCCTTTGATAAGGTATGCATATAAATTAAAATTTCCCAGCAACCACATGGCTCTGGAAAAAAGTTCCCTTGGACTGAATTACTGTTACAATTATTATTTGTACTCAATTAATCAAAACAAACATATAACCGATTTTGATGAATACTCCCTATAAAAGAAAAAAAAAAACACTGAAAATGTATCTCTCCCTGAAATGGACAGAGGTTTACCCTGATTCTCACCCTACTTCCTTTTTGTAGATACAACTCCTATGAAATTATGTTCATGTGGAAAAGCACATGAGGATGGAAGGAATTTTATTCAAGGATATGTCTCCATTCTTTTAGTTTCTTCTGAGTTTCACAGAGTAATTTAGTAATTAGGAGACCGCTTTTTGTTCCAAGCACAAACAGCCCAGAGTCGCGGTGCTTAGCACACACAGGTTTATTCCCTACTCTAACGCCCGCCCCACTCCGTCGCGGTGACCCTCCGGCGGGCTGTACTGACCACGTGCTGATTCAGATATCTGGGCAGCTTCCAGCCCGTGGCCCCACCCTCTCCAAACGTGGCCCAGCCGCGGGGACTGGGGAGCGTGAAGGTGACTTGCTGCCTCTTACATCCCTGGCCTGGAAGTGACATGCTTCATTCTACTCACATTTCATTGACTAGAGTTAGGCACGTCCGCCCCCAAACTGCTAAAGGGCTGGAAATGTCTTCCGGCCCTACAAGTTCATGCTGTACTGTGTTAGCAATCTCCAAAAATTATTTGTAATAAAATGTCAACTGACAAAGTGTATGGGTCCTGCCTCGTTTTGTAGACAGCAAGAAAGTGAAAACACCTAATTTGTAAAATGATTTATTTCCCAGTTCTTAGAACTCCTCACTTCCCCAACTCTGACACTGACGTTTAGACTTCTCCCTTCATTTGGGGCCTGGCCATTTGCGTCCTCACACGAGGCCTGTATTCAAGGTCCAGGATGTGTGTGGCTCGCACGCTGTGAGAGGAAACGGGGCAGAGGGCCCTGGGACTCAGCGCGCACACACACACCTGGTTTTAGGAAGAGCCCAGGACATATGTTCCCTGAAGAGTCCATGGGCCTGCTTGCCCCCTCAGAAATCTGTGTCCCCTGAGAGGTCTGCCTCGCCCGGTGTGAAGACGGCTGCTTTGGGAGACTGGGGATACGGGGCTATCCCCGATTCATTCAAAAATTGAGGGCACATTACAATTCACAGTTTAACCTGATTCCCTAAGATCTACCAAGGGGGAGATTAGGTTGAAATCAGCCACAAAGGGGAAAGACGGGCAGCGTGGGAAAAGAAGACGGGCGAGAGCGGGGGTAGGGAACAGAAATAATGCAATTTTGTCACATGGGCTACGGAGAGAATTACGGACTTATTACTGCCTTCCTCATCTTTGGTCTTTTTTTTTTTTTCTTTTAAGCTGAAGTCTGGCTGGGAATCACCAGTTCTACTTGATTCTAAGCCTGTCACTAATCCATATAAACATACATCTGGGGTTCAGAAACAAAATGTTCGAACAGGGATTTTTATCTCCGTTTTTAAACCAGAGCCGTAAGAAGAAAACTGATCTCTACTAATGCCATTTATTATGCAGATCACGTCTCTCGGTGGGATGGTCCCATGTCACACACTGTAATGCACGTGACCTCAGAGAGCTAAACATGTTCATTTCCAAGAAGGTTCACAGGACGCCTTTGTGTATCTGCAGGCTCTCAGAACTTGCCAGTGGGTAGATGTCCTCGTGCGGAGGGGACCCTTGAACAATGTGGGGGTTCAGGTTGCTGACACCCCACACAGTCAAAAATCTGTGTATAACTCCCCCAAAACTTAACTACTAATAGTCTACTGTTGCCAATTACGTAATAGTCGATTCGCATACATTTTGGGTGTTAAATATATTATATACTATATTCTTACAATAAAGTAAGCTAGAGAAGAAAATGTTATTAAGAAAATCATATGGAAGAGAAAAATACATTTACAGAACTGTCCTATATACTGGGAAAATTGTGCATATGAGAGGACTTGTGCAATTCAAACCTGTGTTCTTCGGGGGTCAACTGTATTTGGTTTTAACTGAACTAACTCTCACAGAACAGATGGGGGGATACAAGTGGCCGTGGGAAGAAGCCCAGAGCCGAGGTGCTCCGAGGGGAGCACAAGTGAGGACGACAGTGCTGTCTGTGCGGGCTCTTCGTCGGCAATGACACCGGATAAATAGCTCTCCTGAAACACATGTCACAAGAAAGTGTCCCAAAAACTAAGCCATCATCAGGAAGACCACTCACGAAGTGTCTGTTGTGCCATGAGACGTGAACCAAAGACAGAATGAATCCGAAAGTTAACAAAGGGGAACCCCACTAAAGTGGGCTTGGGAGGGGGGTGCTGGAAGCGGAGAGCCCACACCTGACCTCGATTGCAGGAGAGACCGTCAATTACAGACCCCAGCAGAATGGCCAACAAGAAAGAATCCTCAACTCCAGGCCCCAACAGAGAAAGATATGCAATGCGTCTCCTCCAAGAAGTCAACCATGCCTGCGCCCGGGAGGCTCAGTCAGCTGAGCATCTGACTCCTCGTTTCAGCTCTGGTCTTGACCTCAGGGTCGTGAGAACGAGCCCCACACGGGGCTCTGCACTCAGCGGGCAGTCCGCTTGGGATTCTGTCTCTCCTCCCCGCTGCCCCTCCGCGGCTCACACTCGCTCGCTCGCTCGCTCGCAAATAAATAGTCTTTAAACAACAAAACAAAACAAAAATAAATCAACAATCCCTGCAACTCTGCCAATCGGGAACTGTCATCACCATCGAACTCTCGCTTTTCTCCAACAGACTTTGGTTCAAATCCCCCTGCAACTTCCTCCTTATTCTCCAAAAATAACACTCCTGTTTTGTTTCTTGAACTTGCCCATGGTTTTGCCCCAGTTTGCTGGTCCTGAATTGTATTCTGTTATTCCTGAATAAATCCACTTCTGCTGGTAAAATAACTTGTTTTATTTTTGGGATTAATAAGGTGTTCCTAATTAGCCAGATTCTTAAGATATCATTTATTTGACCTTCATCGCTTTTGTATGATAGTTATGTGCTTCTAATTTATAAATAACCGAGTAGGCGCACGTGAGGGGTGCATACACACGGCTTATTTGCTGATGGGGTGCCTACGGAATGGCTTTAGGGACCCCAGTCTACACTCCGCTCTGCTTACGACCAGCTCCAGGATGCCGGGACCAGAGAGTGTTCTATGCTTCATTACACACCCCAATTAGAAGGTTCAATACATCCTAAATGATGAACTCATTACTCTACCATAAAGTACACTTTCTCTATGTACGTTTCTGAAAATTCTGGCAGTAAAGTTCCATGCAATGTGTAAAGCTATAGCTGGATTCTACACTCATCGTTTGTGGTATGGACGCTGTCTCTGGATAGGTTTCCAGTAATATTTCAAACCGTTCCCGTTGCTTTGGGAATCCAACGCATGTCAGAACACTGGAAAGGCTTCTGCCTCGCCCCTTTCTCCCGGAAATATTTAAGGCACAAAGAAAATGTGAGAGAATTTTATCTGGGCGCACAAAAGCCATGTTTTAGGGGGCGGCTCTCTCAGACGACTGTTCCTGGACATTATTCTCAGGAATCCACTTTCAACTCCTACACATATATGAGGTCTGCAGTTAAATTAGCATTATAGAGGACAAAAGAATGTTAAGTGGTCTTCGGAATGAAAAGCAAGGGTTTGCCAGCCTGACGGAGGATCGGCTGAAATGATATCCTATCTGCGGATGTTTTTTGAAGAGGAGGCATTAAAATAAAAGAGGTGGAAACGGGAAGGAGACGGGCACCGCTTCCTTTTCAACCCTCCTCCCCGCCAGAGGCTCTCATTACCCTGGACATCTCGCACGTCGGGTCAGACCGAGGACGTGTCAAGGTGCGCACAGTGGTGTCTACACAATGACGGGCTCATCGTACAGAATTCCTCTCATCTCCGGACTCTACCCTTTGTTTCTGATTTCAAGAAGAAACTCTCATTCACATATTAATTCAGTTCAGAAGATCTGATCCACCACAGTTAACTCAATGTAAAATCTTGAAAGTGAAACCCAAGAGCAGGTTGACAGGTTTCTAAAGCTTGCCTGGGTCTGACCTCAGAATAGAAACGTCTACTCTCGGGTGAGCTCAGCCCATTCTTTTTCTGGCGCGCACCTGAGCCGCGGGAGCCGGCTATGAAAAATTCATGCGGGACGCTCCCACAGTCCCGCCTCCGTCCTTAACATCTGCTGGCTTCACGTCACATTTAAACTTCAAAGCAAACCCAGCCCTGAGATGGCAGCGGCTTTCGCTGGGGAGCAGGAGGACGGCTAGCTCGGAGACGGCCTCTCCTTCCGGACAGGAAGCATGTGTGCGGAACGCGCTGCAACTGGTCTCCTTAGCCCCACAAAAGGGGGCAAAACGGGAAGACACAGGAATACCACCCACTAAACGCGCACAGCACAGCGGGCGGCGCGGGGAGGGGCTGCGTTTCCCTTCTAATTGTCATGCCTTTTTAAACGTTTATTTATTTTTATCTGAATCCTCTCTATTTTTGCTTCCCATAAGCTTCGAGTGCAGCCAAGACATTTAGCAACTGAAAAGGGGGTGAGGTTTTGACCGCTCAGTACGCGGCTATTCGGGAAGATACGTTATTTCCTCCTGCTAGCTGGGTGTTAGGGCATCACTCATTGAGATGTTTTGAGACAAGGCTGGCCCCTGGGGGCTCTTCCACTTGGACACTAGGCTGTCCTGCAGGAGGAACGGCTTATTATTATGACAGGAAACAAGAGGTGGGGCCACCTGGCGCCCTCCAAGTTTAAATTAATTACGGTACGATCCACTAGGAATTTAATTTCCAGTACCTGACCACCTTGATTGTATTCACTACATAAAGATTCCTTATTTTAGTTTCCCGCTGCCGAAGAAAAATTTATCTTCGTTAAATGATAATTGGCAGTAATACCTTTTGATTCTTCAAAATGCTGGTTGGCAGGTTTTTAAGAAATTTCGTCATTGGTTGGTGTTTTTACAAAGCCTCCATCAGAAAAAAACACAAGATTTCTAAGTCTGCAGCACACGGCGTGTCCCACCCCCAGCACGACAGGTCCTGAGGACACCTAAGTGCATGACAGGCCCGGAGGTGTTGCCGGCGCCGGCCGTGGGCCTGAGGGCGGGTTCTGCTGCTGAGAGCATTCGCCGCGGTCCAAGAAGGAGCAACCCTTACACATACAACTCTGGGGGCTTCTACAGATTTATCAGTATTTCTTGTCTTTAGAGGTTTCAAAGTAGAATTTTTGGTGAGAAAATGCATAATAGAGTGCCATTTAACTTCTAGCTAAATCCAGTATGTCAACAGAATGCTATCCTGAGAATCAAAATAAGGTTGTTTCCTCAACCCTCTGACTCCTCGCATGTTATTTGGTCCCAAATAAAAAGCAAAGAATATATAAGGAAACAGTATGCGGGTTTTCTCCCAAGATTTACAATAAGCCCATCCACATCATCGACCTCTTTATATCTCACCAGCCACACATTTTACCTGGTGCCAATGAAAAGATAAAAATATACAAGGGAACAAAATGCAAGGCAGTTAATTATAATATTCATGAGCTGCTTCCAATATACTTCTTGGTTGGAGTAGAAACTGAAATTATTGAAAAAGAATTTACATATTCCAATTATCTAATGCCATGGTATTGCATTAGGACGGCAACTTGCAAATTCAGTGTATTAGTTTCATTTCCTATTGGCCTTTCTGGAACGGGCATGGGGGAAACCACAGGTACAGACTATTCTACAAGAGCATTACAGTAACCAGACAATGTGTGGAACTTCTCCCCTCCTCTTCCAACCGGCTAAGGCCAATTCCTTGTTTCTGACCCAGAATTCTCCCAATCTGACCAATTATTATCCTTGTACGTATATTACGATTGAGTGCTAAATCAATTTTCTAACCAGAATAAATGGCTCTAACTGTAAAACTCAGAAATCGCTAAAATAATCTATTTGATAATACAATTTCCATGCTTTATTATCAATATGGAAAAAATCTTGATAAGTCACGTTTATTTCTGTTATGGTTGATTCCAAGGGTCCTTTAAATAGCACACCATGGCCTGTGTTTTGGGAAGCCCACACCCAGTCAACGCACCTAACTCTCCAAGGCACTGAAAAGGCCACGGCAACAGCCCAATCCACACCTGGTCTGTGGTCTGGAGACCAGGATTCAGCTCCTAGGCACGGAGCTGCTGATGGCATGATGACGGCCATTTAGGAGCACTTACCAGGAAGGTGACAGGCCGGTGACAGCACACTCAATTAACCCCGTGGTCTCCTGCCCCTTATTTGCTACAGACATTAACCCAGTCAGTCCTACTCGGCTTCATGCAACCGTACCCCTCGGGGAGCACAAGGGGCACACACTGTGATCCCATCCTACGTATGACACGAGACTTCCCAAACCACCTGCGGGGGAAAGCCATCCCCTCGAGGTGTTTCCTAAAAAGACGGTATCTACTACTATACAGACAAATCCGTTTAATTCACTTTTGTTTGATGTGATCATCAAATTTCGAAATTTACAACCATTTCCCAACCATATGCTCTCAGGAATAGTGTCACTGCTTTTCATCCCATGAACCTTCACGCTGCCAACATCTGGCGACCTGCCCTGGGAGATGCACGTTTTAATCTCTTGTAGCTCAGAGCTTTTGCTTCTGGCCATTCCCCCTTCTTCAGCAATCAGCTCTAGCTAGTAGACTTTTTAGAGCCTTCTTTCAAAGGCCAAATGTTTAAACTAAGTTTCCTCAAACTAAAATTTCCTTAAATGAACCAAAGGTGTAACTATAATTTGCGTTCTCTTCATTATTCAGTTAAATCAGGTAGGGAAAAAAACGGTCAGCTCATTATAATTAAGAAATACTGCTAATTTGGGGCACCTGGGTGGCTCAGTCGGCTAAGCCTCTGACTCTTGCTTGGCTCAGGTCATGATCTCAGGGTTCTGAGATCAAGCCCAGAGTCCGGCTCTGCACTGGGTGTGGAGTCTGCTGAAGATCCTCTCTCTCCCTCTCCTTCTGGCCCCTGCTCTCTCTCTCTAAAAAAATAAATAGATAAAAATTCAAAAAAATAAATACTGCTAATTTAAACACAACTTAGTATATATATGTTTTCTCAAAGATCTTATTTTTAAACTAAACTTACATAACCTGTGCTTAATCTAGTCTCGAATAAGGTTCATAGGTACAAATTCCTTAAAACAAAGACTTTTTGTTGTTGTTCAAAACAGTATGCAGTAACAGTCCACGAAAGCAAAATATTTTAAATCCCCAGATAAGAGCTCACAGTCAGAATTCTCTGTCGTGCTCCCATTTTCTGCATACCACTCTCCCAAGAAAGCAACCGTTGGCACTGGATCGGTATTAAACCATCACCACTATCTGAGAGAGAGATTATTGCAAAATGTCCCATGAGATATATATTAATTAAATCAAGATTTTTTTTGCTTTCAGAATTACCATTTGGAATTTCAAAACTCACTTGCGATGCTCAGGTGAATGAGCGGGCTGGTCTTGTTCTCTCCGTCCCGCTCGTTGACGGCCTGCGCGTAGTAGGCTCCGGCGTCGCCCGCGGTCGCGGCGAGGATCACCAGTTGGTTTTCCAGCGTGATGGCTCTGTGTCAGACAAGAGACAGTGTAGTGTCAAACCCGCTCCACAGGACTTCTTGTTTGTAAGGCAAATTAACCTACTAGGCCAACTAGAAAGGAATGTCCGGGATGTAGAAAATCTGGAAGGATAAAAACCAAACGTACAGGCCGACCTCAGGAATATGGTGGCAGCCAAGCCTTCTCCGGCCCAGTTCGCACTCCTGCGGGGAGGGTCTGAGCCCTCTGACCTCTGACCCTTGGTTGTGAGGAAGACGACGTTTCGGAACATATATATCCAAAGTCTGCTGAAACTCAAAGCTTCCTCTGGGAATGTATAACAAGTTAGGAGAAATTCCAGAAGAGCTGGTCTTTTCCCTTCAAGTAGGGCTGTCTGAACACACAATGGTCACGAACCTCACAAATACAGGGCTGAATCACCCCATACCTGCACTGGGGGCAAAAGAATTCACTGCAATTTCCTCCACCTCCCAAGGAGCCTCATTAGAACTTCTGTACCTCTATTTCTCGACTAGCGGGTAGAAGAAAAGTTGCCAGTGGGCAGTGCTGACCCCTTCGACTTGATTTTCCCATAACCACTAATGCTAAGACTGCACAAGCTTCACCTGGGCCACCTCCCCACATTCCAGAAGTACAAACAGTCTAGCCCATCATCATTGAGACCTTCTCGTATACCCCAGTTCTGCTGTAAAAAGGAACCTCGGAGACACATTTGACCCACCACCTTCTCTTTAGAAATAAGAAAAGTGAAGATCGTAGACGTTAAGTTATTTGTTCAAGGTGACATAGCAACGTGACCACAGCAGAGGGAGGACCTGTCTTTCCCCGGCAGACTGGTGCTCTGCTGGGCGGATCACACACAGACCCACCAGAGTACTTATTTAAAAGAAGAGGAAGAAAAGTAACAAAGATACAACTTCCGTAAATACAAGCAGCTTTCAATGAAAATAAGTGTCCTAGTATCCTTTGCTCTTGTCATAATTTGCAGAATTTGTTAACAAAGCAAAAAGATACAAAGGGTGGAGTGGGCATTGCAAGTAAGACACACATTCCGACACCCGAGCCCTTGTCCCTGCTCTTACCCAAACGCCAGAAGCACCCAGGATCCGGAGTGACCTGCGTTGCTGCCCACAGGTGGTACTCTACAGCGAATACGTTTATTTGTTCATTTTAAATCCTAGACAGTTGCAGCCCTTCCAAATTCAGGTAAGATCTCTATTTCGGTAACATTAAAAAAAAACCATGCAAACTGCATGACCTGTCATGGGGAATTTTACTATAATAATAATCTTTTTCTTCCTGCTACCTTCTGGAAAGCTCCTTCAGACACTCTCCACTTTTACACATTACACAAGATTATTTTACAAAGTAACTGCTTGTTCAGGGTTCCATAGGATATATTGCAGTTTGAGGTCTCTGTGACTAACCTACCTCCTTTCTCACTTATGAAAATTTCCCTATTAACAAGTTTTCAATTTTTAGTCCCATAAAAATATCTCAAAGAAGTTTTACTGTAATTATTTATGACTCCTTTATAGATTCCTTTATAAAACCATAGAAATTGTTCCATTTTATTTTAGTATATGTTACCCTGGCACCTAAAATTAAATATGAATATTTATTACACCTAAGTTACACATTTAATAGTACAATTTAAAAAACTGAATATGTCATAACTTTTTTCCCTAACATCTGATTTTTGCTGTAGTAATTTCAAATATGCCTAGCATTTTTCAGAATTATTCTCCAAAAATGCCTATTAATTCTTTATATTATTTATCGCATTGTCTCAGGGGTGTCGAAAATAAAAAGTACATAAAGAGTAAAAATATTAAAGTTTACATCTATTACAATTTGTATCTTTAAGCTCATTTCTTTTCCCTTTTGGGTTTTAATTTCTAGACCATTTTAAGTCAAAACTTATGCAGAAAAACTTCTCTATGCCAAAAAAGACAGTACAAAAATGCCAAAGCTTTAGAGAACACTAGATTAATGAACATCAGTTCCCCAGAAGACTTTATTCTTTCTTCCCATCCAACTCTTTCTGAACAGAGCACTTCTACAAAAGAAACTGAGTTTTTAAAATGAAAATTGAACCATCTGAAGACATTCTTCTTAATTTCAGATAATTGTTCTAATGCTTAAGAAAAGAACAGTTTTTAAAGACATTGAAGCGGGTGCTGAGCGTTCATTCTCTGAGTCGTCTTCCCTAACGGACCCCGATTCTGCTGTGCCCATGCCCGGCCCAGGCTGCCACGTATGTCGGGAAGCTGGCCCATTCCCAGCACCAGCTTTGGATCTTGGTCATCAGAGGCCAGTTCAGGTACGGGTGGCACATGCGAGACCTGAGGAACTGGCATGGGACCCAAGCTGCCGGGCTGGACAGAGGGGAGGAGCACGCTTGGGGGGAGAGCTGTCACCCCTGCCGGAGGCCAGGCAGGAGGTCCCACACTTGGAGGCTGCCAGCCACCCTCGCAACACTGGGGAAGGCGGTGTGTAGACGAAAGCAGGAGGGGCAGAATTTTGAGAGTCAGAGCACATTAGGCAATAGCCTGAAGGTGATGATGAGAAAGTAAGCTACGTGATCCTTTCACGTGACTCTTCTGTGTGTCAGTAAAACATTCTGGGAAAATATCAGCTTACTGAGGCAGCAGCTGCCTTCCGACATCTACTCCACATCCCCGCCATTTTACGGGAGCAACGTGGTTTGGAGAACTGGCCCCAACCAGTCTAAACCAATCAGGGGACTCCAATCCCTCTTGCCGGAGAGTGACAGAGGAACCGGGCTTGAGCCAGTCGGCCAGTCGGCCTGGGGCAGGTAGCTGGTGACTGTCCTCGCCCCGACAGTCCAAGTTCGCGCCGAAGTTCATCTTACGGACGGAAGGGCAGGATTTCCACGTCCCCCACCAGACGTGAACGAAGAAGCGTGTTGTCCAGATGTCCACAGCGGCAACTGTATGGCCACGAAGGGAACAACCTTAGCATGAAGCTGATGACGATGGCGGCAGGACACGGCGAAAAGAAAGGAGCTAAGTCCTTCGTCTTGATAACCTGACCGAGTCAATGAACCAAGCAGCCCGCAGCCCATCGCCTCCGGGCTGCCCGTTTCAGGAGGTGATGTACCTCATTCACGTTTCAACGTGAAGTTAGGGTTTCTGTTTGCAGAAGTCAAATGAATCCTGACATAGGCGCAAAACAGCACGGGCGGGAGCACCCACTTGGGGTTCAAAAAAAGGAGTGTGTCCTCAGTGCATAGAAAATGGTCCTTTCCATGTGCTTCTCTCGGTACGTGTATATATATAAATGTTAACAGCACTTAACTTTGAGTGGTAAGATTATAACTTATTTTCTTTTGATTTCTGTATTTTAACATCTTTCCACAATAAGTCACTTTTGTTCCAGGAGAACAACTTTCAGAACGGATGCAAGGCGTGCGTTTAGTACTTTGCCCATCACACACACTACTTGGCTTTTTTATCACATAATTCCAAAGTACTAATTTAAAACTTACATTGACTTTACAGGAAAATTATAGCATTAAGCCAAGGAGATTTTTCCTTTATTTTCACTTTATTAAAATAAATGTGTGTATGGTTTTATATGAAATTATTTCCTTAGTCCTCCCCCATTTTAATTCGACCTCTCAAAATGAAACCTTCCAATTCCATGGGGTAGTAATAAAGAAAATAATACAGAAATTTGCAAGTTCAGCTCACTTCAGCTTGGGGAAGCAGAGCGCCAGACTCTTGAAGAGCAAGCTGAAGGGTTGCCGGCTGCCGAGCGTAGGCACAGGACGGTTCTCAGAGAACTCGATCGGCCGTCCTGAGGAACGGCTTCACTACGGAGGAAAGGCAGCGGTTCAGAGGAGGACTCATTTGGAAGGGCACACTTCAAGTGCTGTTGGGCTCTGCACTTGATTCTCCCAACACTTTCTTGACGGAGGTGGCAAAATAAGAATTCTCTATTTGGGGAAAGTTAAAACCTCAGAGGAGGTCCTTGGGGTCTTTGACCATCAGCTCTGGTCAAAATCACCCATGAGGGAAAAATGCCCCTGGACACCTCGATCCAAGGGCTCAGGCACTGGACGCTTGGGGCTGGGGGGCAGGGGGCAAGCAGTGGGCATATCTACAATGAGCTTCCTGCCCCGCCCACCAGTGTCGGGGGACATTGCATTCTCAATGCCATACAGAACATCAGCTTACCTACCTGTGGCCCTGACATGGTAGTTATGGAAGCCCAGCTCAGTGGTTGGTGAAAACAGCCCCACTTGCCCCTCCTCTTGGAGCTGCCCGAGAGCAGGAAGGAAAGCAGGGGTAGATATTTGCTCGGATTGCTGCGGGAAGACAACCTACTAATGGTATTCCTCATGTAGGCAGATCTGAGTCCCCAGGCCTACCTCAGAGCAGAGGCCATACAAACCTGAGCCAGGCACACACGGCCCAGGTCCCATGGAGCTTAGATTCCGTGCTTTCATGAGCTACAAGAAGTAATAGGAAACACTTTATTGACCTTCCCTTAAGAGTGGGAAGACACAGAGACAGGGAGGGGCCATTCAAGCTTTCCACCAGCTTAGTTGCCACTGTGGTCCATGCCCTGCCACACATTTCAGTGTAATCCATGCAGGGACTCTTTCCCATAGCATGTACGGTTAATTTCATTAGGGCAAGTATATGGGGAAATATAATTAAATTTATATAAATTCTTCAAGTGTAATCCATGCAGGGACTCTTTCCCATAGCATGTACGGTTAATTTCATTAGGGCAAGTATATGGGGAAATATAATTAAATTTATATAAATTCTTCAATCTAATCTATTCTACATCAGCTGTGAACTCTTAATTACAGACACAAGTGGGGGTACATTAGAGGATAGATGTCTAAAATGATAACTCCGTTAAAACTGTTTGGATCTGAAGCCTATTCAATACACACATGTTCTGCCTTAGACACATCTGCCCCCAGTATTTAAGCAAAGACCTTGACAAACAGAATGTAACCACTATATGTGTGTTGAATGAACAGAAAGAAGAAAATCTGCATGTATTCATATTGATGTAGTTTCTATGATTGTTCATTTTTGAAGGAACCCAGGGAAGAAAGGGAGTCACCTGACCACTCGGTGAGTCCGTACGGAGCACCTGTGGTGTGTATGACATCGTCCAGGGAAAGTCACAGGGAAATATGGTTATTGAACACGAGGACATAGCTCAATGGGAAGAACACATCCAAAAGATAGAAAAAGAAAATGATAGGTCTGTGAAGTCCCAAATATATATTTTATAGAATTTTAAAGGAGGAGTAGAGAAGCCAAAGAGGCAGCTGAAAATGTGGAGGTCTGACCACATCTACCTTCCTGATGACTGCTGCTTAGTACAATGCGGATGAGATGCCGTATTGGAAGGACAGTCAGGCTCTCTAACCAAGAACGCACGTAGCAGCTCAGGAATAGGAGGGCTGCTTCTGGAGGTGACACGGAAGGAAGTACCATCCTCGCCCTGCCGAGCCTCCTACCCACATGTCTCGCCTTCCACCTGAAGCTCTGGTCAAGGGCTCCTATTGGTCCTGCCCCAAAGGACAATGCAGCCACCTTTCCCCCAAACCGTGGGCCTGGCCTGGGGCTTCCTAGACTGCTCGCTAGGAGCATGGGCACGGGGTGGGCATCGGGGTGGGCTCGCCTAGAGAGGGAACTTCCCCGTGCCGTAAAGAGAAGCAAAGGGGGACACCCTCAGTGCACGATGTCTGCTTCTGAGTAAGAGCAGAAGGGACACCAGAGCTCAGAGCTCATTCATCTTCTCCAAGACCAGTTCCTGGTGGGTTGAGGTAAAACATGGTCTGCCTTCAAATTAAAATCTCAAATGGTCTGCAGGGAAGGCCCCCCTCGTTCTGCCAGTACAAGATGATTACAGACGACGAGCAGTGCCTCCCCAGGTAAACCCAGGCTGAAGCAAGCACAGTACTCCGTGCTGATCTACGAAGGTCCTGCAAATGCCCAGAGAAGTATGACCTGGACGGGTCAAGAGGCCCGGAATGAGGTCTGGCTCTGGCTTGTTCCCTCGGGCTCACTACTTGGTTTTGTCATCTATGAAATGGGGGCGACAGTACTCATCACAAGGGCCTTCGTGAAGTGCAAATGAGGCCGTGCTGGGAGTGGGGCTGACACTGAGTCCCCGGCTCAGCGTCTGCCGGATCTCAGAGGCGGCGCGTGTGGACGGCCGGTCGTCAGATAATAAATGTAGTCAACCCTCCTCCTTCTAGGCCAAAATACCAGATACTTTTTAGAGTTTTACTGAGCAGACGGCCATACAAACATGGCCAAGTCACTGAATCACCAGCTTAATGTTGTAAAACAATCGGAAGCTGCTGTGACCTGAAGCCGTGTGCACAGGAGCCAGAGGGACACTCCAGCAAAGAGGCCCAGAAAAGCCTCCTTTCCCAGTACCCCCCGCCCATCTCCCACTCCAACAGTAACGCCTATGATACGAGACTTTAATGCTGGAAAACCCCCGGCCTCTTCTCAACACATGTTGGTGTGTCATAAACAGAATCAATCCTTTCCTCTTGGAAAGATACTGCACAAAAGGAGAGATGGGAAAGAAGGAAAGAAATGTCAGGGTAACCCGATAGAATCTTCCATCGGGGACTTTTGCCCAGGAGAAATGTATTCCTTTATAGTGGTGCTTCTTAAATTTTCTAGTTACTTTTACTTATTTATTTTTCTAGTTCACTCATTTTGTTTTGCTTTTTTTTTTTTTCTAGTTAGTTTTATAAAGCATTTTAAGCAATGTATACTTTACCCAGGGTCTTTTGTTATTTTAGCTAATGGTTCCGGCTCTGGGCACAACAAATAAGAGGCCATGCCCAAATTCTGGCCTGGTCCTATGGGGAAGAAGGAAGCTGACTGAGGAAGGTTCAAACAGAGCTGAAGTTCAGGCATAAAAATTCCCAGCCACACTTTTTTTTTCTTACCAAAACAAAACAATTAGAAAAAGAAAAAAGACTCAACACAATGTGTAGATTGTGTAGTCAGGTCCTTAAACATCGGCTCTCACCCAGACCGTAAAATCTACTCAAACTAGAAACCATTAAGAACGATGACAGAGACATCTACGACCTAGATAGGCCCCAACCAAATCCTCCCCAGTGGGGCCTCTCCTGAGATCCTCTCCAAATAGTGGACAGATCTAAAAAAGTTCACTTATGTATGGCGTCATAAAAACAATACATATGTCAGCCCAGAATTAAATGCATATTGTCATGGCCAACTGAGACATTCTTCCCCGAACTGACGGCGTGCAGAGCGGGGTGCTGCCAAGCCGGTGGATGCGAGAACCCCCAGCAAAGGCCCCCCAGGGTGTGTGCGCCCCCCCAACCCCCGTCCCGTGCCCGAGGCAGCCATCCCCGCCTAGTGGGCCATGTCGGGAAGGCTGAGCCTGGCGATTCAAACATCCAGACAAGTCGGACAGTTTCTCTCCGAATCTCCCTTTCTTCCGCACACGGCACGTAGAGGCGCGCTCCCTCCCACAGAAGAAGGGGCCGTGGGCAGAGCGCCTGACCCTGGCTCTGTGTGGTAGCGCCTCTGTCGGGGCAGGATCAAGCGCCAGGAGTAGCGGCCATGAAAGAGAGCCCTTCTTGAAGAGCAAACGGTAGAGAGGAACGCTCGCAGATCTCCGGGGGACAGACTGCTTCTGGAATGTTCTCTCCCCTGCAAGTCAGTTCCTCTTTAAAGGAAGGTGATTATGACAAAGAGCTTCTGCTCTTTGTTAAATGGTCTTTGATGACTCAGGGACAAAGCCATGCCCGCGGAGCACGCGTGGCCGCAGCAGTCACAACCCCTCAAGGATGACAGGGGTTGTGTCCGCGGCGGCACCCCTGCATGCGCTGCTGGGAAACGCACGCCCCCCAGACTGCGGGCCGAGAGCCTGGTGCTCAAGGACAGAACTCCGTCGGCAGTGAAGATGACAATAAATCTATAAGAATACCCGACTTTCCTAGAACTCATTTTGCTTCTAGAAACTACCAGTATGGGCTGTGGCCTGTGTGCATAAACCAAATGCTCCGCCATACAGCCCACGAGCCTTCCGCGCTCACGCCCGCAGCCTGGCAAAAAAATGCAGGGAAATGGTACGACAGTCAACACAGAGCAACTAATTCATAAATAAGGCTGGGAGGTATTTAAAACCCCGGGCTCCTCAACTAAACCCCCAAGAAGGGTTACCACATCCCTTGCTAATGTGAAATGAAAATATCCGCAGGGAGCGCGGGCTGGGCCAAGGGCCCAGAAGACCTTGCATTATTTACCTTGCACTGGGAGTTATTCCAAAGGTGCTGATGAGTGAGTCCAACAGAACCGTCAGCCACGGCTGGGAGATGGACAGTGCTGTTCCATTTCAGCAGGGGTGAACCCGTCTGTCTTGGATGTATCTCCCTGAGAACGGGTCCCCTGGCCTCCCCCGTTCATCCCTCTACCTGGGGCTGCATGCAGTTCCACAGAAGGAGCAAGAAGCCCCTCTCAGCCATCCCCCTCTGCCAAGCTGCCCTGCCCTCCCCACACAGTGGTAAGATGCAGACCTTTCCAAGCACGTTCCAGGGGCCTGGCGTGTGCTCGGCGCTCGGCACACGTCGCCATAGCTGGTTCTCCCAGCACCCGGGGGTCGCGAACAAGAAGGGGATTGACAGATCACTGCAGGGGACCCTCCTCCACCACTCCCTGCCCCCCGCCGGCTGTGGGCACTGAGCAGGCTGCTTGTCTGGCAGTGGGGAGAACAAAGGCCTCCATTGCTTGGCGTTGGCATGAGAAACGAATGAGATACCATACAGAGTGACTAGCGCCATGCCTGGCGTATGCCCCCAACTCCAAAATGTTGAGCTACTGTTGTCGCCCCTACTTTACAGATAGGAAACAGGTACTATTAGAGGTGAAGGAACTTTCCCAAAGAAAGCGGAGGAATCGAGACTCTAACCCAGTCCCCTCCACTCCATCCACCCCAAATTCTCCCAAGTTCCCTCACCTGAGTCTAGCTGCCTTCCCTCTCCCCATACCCGGTGGGGCACAAGGCCAGGAACAGTATTTGACACAAACCTTTGTCCTGGCGTTCAAGAGTGTTGCGGCCTGGGTGCGTGCCTCTCCCTCCCTCTCTGTATGCATCTCTCCCTCCCTGGCTCTCTCGCCCACTTCTCTAGGACTCAGGTCAGGCTCCCCAGTAGCCGAGACAGTGCCCAGCATGAGGCAGTGACCATGGAGCTGGTGATGCACTTGGCTTTGTCAAAGTCCCGCGTGTTGACATCTACCAGGAGGACCGCTGCTCCACGATAGGCCAGAGCTGGGCAGGGAGACCCGTGCCTCCGAGGTGCATGCGCAGGAGGTGAGGGGCTCCCCCTCCTATCCCGCCAGAACCCACGAGCAAGGCCTCCTTGGTCACTCTGGTAGCAATTACCTTCCCCGCGAGGTCCAGCCGTTGCTCCTGCTAACAAGAGGCAGAGACTGGAGGCTTGGGGTCGGCTATGAAGATTAGTGGTTATTTCCTTCAGAGACAGGCCATGTTTTTTCTCCACAACTACCCACTTTGGACTTTTCCAGGAAAAGCTTTATACAACCATTTGATTTGGACATTAGGATGTGTCTAAAATGAGAAAATAGGCAGGCAACTTCGGATTTGTCAGGGTAAATGGTGATATGCCCCAAATATAGCCATAAATAATTTAAAGAGGACCATTTCGGGAAAGTCTAAGTATATTGAAAACATTATTAACCATGACAACACACCTGTGAGATACAGGCAGTGCGCAAATTTAGGTAACATCACTCATAGTGCCTAGACACCCCCCATGAAAACAAAATGAGGAAAATGGATAAAAATAGAAAAAAGGGTAACAGCCGCTTTTCCCAACTGTCTCCACTTCCTGCCATTGTTAAGGATCATGCCGTTCATTTCCATGACAAACATAACACAGTCGCATAAAACATAATTGCTTCCGTTTGTCTCCACGGAGAACCGCGCTATTGTTCGTTAGGTGCTGATGGATTTGTTCTCGGTCCTTGGCCACATTTCTCAACAGGCATTTTAGGTTTGCCCCAAGCAAACCTGCCCCCTGGCCCCGAATGAATGATTACAATGAACCAGGCACTAGGTCTGAACAGAGTGAAAGACCACAGCCGACTCTTTGCCAGAGTTACCCACAGGTAAAGCCCTCTGGGGGTCCCCGAAGGAGAGGTGAGCCTTGCAGGGTGGAGAGGCAGGAGAAGGTGCAGCCCAACTCCCAGCCCCCGAGTGGAGTGGAGGCACTCCCTTGATCTACAGAAGAGTGGCCCCAGGGCTGGCCACGTGCTAAGCCCCAGAGCCAGTAAATATGTGACCTCACATGGCAGAGGCACTCTGCAGATGTGATTAAGGATCCCGATGTGGGAAGATGATACTGACTTTATCTGACTTATGATATGTCATATGAAGATGATACTGACTTATGATACTGACTGGACTTTAAAGAATAAAGTCCGAAGTCAAATTTGGTCTTGTTAACCTAGAAATATTTCTGCCTTACCTAAAAATACTTGTGATTTTCTTAACAAAAGGATTTTGACTCTAAATGCAGTTTCGAGAATTTTTTTCAATTTAAATAAAGTTATTTGAATTTCAAACACCAAAAAAAAAAAAAAGATAATTTTGGGGGGTAATTTTTTGGGTCTGGGTAATCACAGGGGTCCCTAAAAGGGAAAGCAGCCAGGACAGCCAGAGCCAGAGAGAGATGTGAAGGTGCAACTCTGTTGGCTTGAGGATGGACGAGGGGCTACCGGTCTAAGAACACTTAGAGCTGGAAAGGCAAGCAGCAGATTCTTCCCCAGACCTGCCAGAGGAACGCAGCCCTCCACACACCTTGATTTTAGCCCAGTCAGACTCGTCGGACTTCTGACCTCTAGCACGGCAAGAAAATAGACCTGTGTTGTGTTAAGTCACTAAGTTTGTGTTAATTTATTACAGCAGCCACAGAAACTGCTTAAAAACGTTAGATCTCTGGGCAACGTTTCTTCGTCCCTGAGATGAGAGATCTCTGCCTAGCTCCAGGGCCATCTTGTGTATTAAAGAATCAGCTGGACGTGTGTCCATGTGCTAAGCAGGGGGCCTGGCGCGGTCCAAATTCAACAACGCGCGCGCCACCATCGCACCGCAGGTCGGACGCAGAGCTTCCTCTGACCGGGCGTGGGCATCCGTGTGCTTCTTTGTGGTGAGACTTTCAATCAAGAGCATTTGCAGTCTCGCTCTGCCTTTCCTGCGGGCTCTTACCAAGCAGTTTGGGGTGGCAGCAGAGTCTAGAGAAGGGAGAGTCTTGGGAACTCACATCCAGGAGAGAAACAAAGTCTGGAGTGGATCGAGAAAGGGAGAGGGAGAGCAAAGAGGCCAGGGTGGTGGGGAGGTCACTGGGAGGAAGGAGAGAGAGAGGAAAGAGAAGTCGTGTGGTGCACAGGAGTTTCGGAATTCTTTGAAAGACTGGCAATAATCTGAACTGCTTTGACAATTCCCCTCCTGGGCGGCCGCGTTATATATTTTTGTTTTGTGACCATCAGAGACTAGCACAAGATGTGTTTCACTCATTCCTTCATTCATTCACTCACTCACTCCTCCTACAAATGATTGTTAAACCCTTACTGGGAAATTTACTGCTAGATAAGAGAGTATCAAGGGGTCTAATTAGCCACCACATTCCAGCAGAGAACTGTGGGGTCAGGCAGTCTCTCACAGTGGTTAAAAGTGATGGTTCCAATTCCTGATGCCAGATGCGGTCTCTAAATGCCATTTCCACATGAAGAAACCAGCTCCTTGTGGAGAAATGGTTGATGATGGGTCTTTGCCAGGAAATGTACAAGATAAGCTTTGAACATGGTATTATCACACAGGCAGGAAACGATCAGAGGCTAGGTCACATCACAAGGACTCAGGATTCAGCTAAGGAATTTCGCAGGATCCTATAAAGGCACGATTTCAGCATCGTAAGTCAGAAAGGAAGGTTTCAGGATACAAGATTATATGCACACAAAAACCAACTGTATTTCCATGTAATGGCAACAAACATGTGAAAACAAAAATTAAGGATATATCATTCACGATCACTCGACAGATGTAAAAATTATACTTACGTGAAGATCTGACAAGTATGACTAGGACCTATATGTGAAAAACTACAAAAACGTTGGAGGAAGAAAAAAAAAGCTCTAAATAAATGGAAAGACATTGATTTCATACACTGAAAAACAACAAAGATATAGTTTTTTCCAAACAGGTATATAGACTTCATGTAATTCCTAACAAACTCCCAGAACTTTTCTTTTTTGGAGTTACAGGAAGATTTTTCTAAAATTCATGAAACAGTATGGTATTGGCAGATCCATAGATGCACAGATCAATGGAACAGAATACAGAATCTAGAAACACAGCCCTAGAAGTCCGTCCTCTCGGTTTTTGACCAGCGTGAACACGCAGTTCAATGGAACAAGCATCTTTGCAACAAATGGTGTTAGAGCAGCTGGACATTCATGAGGGAAAAAATTAACCTGGACCTAACCTTCATACACCTTATACAAACACTGACTCATAATAGACTTACGATGGCTATGTAAAATGTAAAACTATAAAAGTTCTACAAGAAATTCAAGGGATAGTCTTTGCGACCTACAGGTTGGTGTAGAGTCCCCAGACATGACTTCAAAAGTACAACCCATGAGCAAATAAAAATTAATAAACTAGACTTGAACAAAACAAAAACTTCTGTGAAAAACCCTGTAAAGGAACAGACATAATATAGATTGGGAGAAAATATTTGCAAACCACAAATCTAAGAACATACATCTAGAAGATATAAAGACTCTTCAAAGTCAATGGTGAAAAAAAATCCAATTAGAAAACGGGTGAAGGACATAAGAGACATTTCACTGAAGAGGATATACGGATGGCGAAGAGCCCGAGAAAAGCTGCTCAACATCACTAGGCGTTAAGGAAATGCAAGTCAAGACCACGATGAGCTATTACTACATACTTATTAAAACAGCTAAAATTAAAAATGGTGATGTGGAGAAACTGCATCCTTCCTTCACTGCTGGTGAGAACATAAAATGGTACAGTCACGCCGGAAAATTGGCTGTTTCTTAAAAAAGTTAAACATACACTTACCATTTGACCGAGCAGTTGTACTCCTGGACATTTAGCCCACATAAAAGGAAAATTCACATTCACACAGAAGCCTATAGGCACATATTCATGGCAGCTTCATCTGGAATAGCCCAAACCTGGAAACAACTCGAATGTTCCTCCACAGGTGAAGGGCTGGACGAACTTTGCCGCTGCCACACTGTAGGACACTACTGAAGCAATGAAACCGAGCTACCTGCGGATACACGCAAGTTGGATGGATCTCAAGGGCAGTACACCGAGTGAAGAAAGCCAATGTCGAAAGGTCACATACTGTAGGACTCCACTTACATTACTGTTCTTGAAATGACAAACTTACAGAGGTGGAAAACTGGTTAGTGTTTGTTGGCAGGGATGCTGTAGCGGAGGGAGTGGCATCCAGGAGACCTGGGAAGTGGTGGGGCAGCCCTGTGTCCGGACTGCAGTGGTGGGTACACAGATCTGCACATGTGATAACAGGACACAGAACTAGACACACACGTGGGACTGACGCCAGGCCCCCAGTTCTGAAACTGTACTGTAGTTACGTAAAATATAACCACTGGATGAAAGATACACGAGCCTCTCTGAGGAAAGATAGGATTTTTGCAACTTTCTGTGAATGTATAATGTAGGATTATTCCAGAATAAGAACAAAACAAAAACAAAACCAAAAAACCAAGCTAGAGAAAAGCAAAAGAAGGAACACTCCTAACTCATTCTATGGGATAGAACGGTTTGGAAATGAAAACCAGCAAGCTGTTTTGCCCTCCCAGAGCATATCGGTGGTCCATGGTTCTCGCTGCAGTTTTCTAGGAGAGGCAAACGCTGGAGAGTGAGAACAGAATAATAAAACAGGATGTGCCACACGAAGCCAAGGTTAAACGATCCGGACAGAGAGCACCAAGGGCAAGGCCCCTAGATGGGACAGGCTTGGCGCAGTCCAGATTCCAAGAAGCCGAGGAGGTGAGAGGACCATGTCATCTGGAACCTTCCAGACCTTATCAATGTGAAGCCCACTTCCTGCTTTGCTCAAGCTTGAAGAGAGACCCCCAGGGCCAAGGAGGGAGGATGAAAGGGACAGGGGTACTCTCAGCACAGTGACAATCAACAATGGACATAAATAAAGTATATCAATGTAGCTACAAGAATGCAAAATGCACAGCTGAGGCCAGTCGGTGAATTTAAGAAAAAAAGGGATTGAACAATTCTCAGGGTCATGAAACAGGAATTTATGCTTTTAATTATAACCTTGTGGTGATATTGAAAAGAGAATAAATTATATGCATTGTGCTCCAAAGAAAGGTAGAGACATATTAGAAAAGTTTTCATTAAAGCTACCACAAGGAAAAAAAAAAGTTATGGTGATAAAATATTACTTTTGGCTATTTAAAAAAAAATCCCATTATATGAAATAGCTAATTACACAAGAATGCCTCCTAAATGAAAAAGGGATGTGTCTTATGTTATTGTCTGCGTCTGTGTCTTCCTTTGCTCCCAAATTCTCAGCTTAGTACAGCTGGTTCAACTGTGCTTTGGGATGTATTAGTAAAATAAAGGAATTTGCTAAAAATTGCATTTCACTGTACAACTATCTGAGTTTGGGACATTTCAGTTAGGGCAGGAGGAACAAAGGGGTTGACAAGAAGAGAAGTTAAAGGGAGTCAGCTTAATCAGAACCCAGACTTAGGACAGGAACAAGTCTACAGAGTCGAGGAAAGGCGAGGCCAGCCTGCTGGTATACCCGGGCCTCCAGCACACCTCTGCA
This sequence comes from Potos flavus, assembly GCA_028534135.1. NCBI lineage: Eukaryota > Metazoa > Chordata > Mammalia > Carnivora > Procyonidae > Potos > Potos flavus. The sequence continues at coordinate 2,161,943 of CM052890.1, read as the reverse complement.
GGTGGATAAGATATCTCAAAGGACACAAAGAACTTTCCTCTTTTGATGCAGGAATAAGCTGTGTAGGAGTGATACTGATAACTGAACACTGTGGTACTTTATGAATCATCTGGTTTGTGATAGCAGAGGAAACAGCACTTTGCTTTACAAAAAGAAAAGATAATTAGTAGTTAGTCAAGAGCACATCAATGCAGCTGGACATTTTCACCCATGAATAATAGGAATAAAGATATGTATATGTCACTACTCAAATACCAAATTGGCTAAAAGGTGAAAGAGCCAGATTTTTTTTTTTTTTTTTTTTTTAGAAATAAGAAAATAGAATTGCTCCCTTCCCTTCAGTTCCTCAGACTATAAAGCAGAAAACCTACCGTATTGAAGCCTGCTCATAAAAGTCTGACGATCAAGTGATCAATCCACACCCCTGCTGTAATCTAACAACAACAAAAAAAATCTGGTTTTTATTGTACATACTTGAAGGTTCTAATGAGGCCCACGCAAAAACCTAACCAGCTCATCACTCTGGGAAAGCTATACTGCTCCATCTCAAAGAGACATGAAACCAAAGCTTAACCCAGAAAAGGGAAAAAGAAAAGTGTACAATGAAGTTAGGAAAAAAACATGAATCGAGCGCCCATGATAGAGCAATCTAGTCAGTAAGATAAATGTCTATATAGATACTAAAAAGCAGAGAGCTCCAAATTTGCCATCCAGCAGAATGAGCACACCCAGAGTGTTACGGAGTCCTGTCTGTCAATCTAGAAGAAATGATCTCTAGCACAGTCCTGGGCCTTCAGCATGGAGAAGCCAGAGGAGGTCTCGGGGGATGAGTGGGGACACAGAGAGGTGTGCCACTCTTCCAGGCGAGATAATTACCGGATCATAATGATATAATTTCCTTCTAGATTTAGTTGAAAAGTTTAACAAAGTTCTAAGGAACACCCCAGTTGAACTTTCTGAAAATGGAAAATAAATATTTTTTAAGTTTATAAAGAAGAATGAAAAAGTAATAAGAGGGGCGCCTGGGGGGCTCTGTGGGTTAAAGCCTCTGCCTTCGGCTCAGGTCATGATCTCAGGGTCCTGGGTTCGAGCCCCGCATCGGGCTCTCTGCTCAGCAAGGAGCCTGCTTCCCCCTGCCTCTCTGCCTGCCTCTCTGCCTACTTGTGATCTCTCTCTCTCTGTCAAATAAATAAATAAAATCTTTAAAAAATAAAAAAAATTTTAAAAAATTAAAAAAAAAGTAATAAGAGACTGCAAATTGTTTTCGAAGGAAGAATCAAGATCCTATCAGTTATAGAATGACATTAAACTCATACCATTATAAATAATGATTGAATAATGGATGACTGAAGGAGGGAGGATAAATTTTCCTTACCAGAGGATTTAGATTAGTAGATGGAGAAGGAACGGAGAAAGTAGGAAAGCCACTGTGAGAAAGCCACAGAAAGAGCTGATGCAGACAAGAGCCACATGATGAATGGTAAAATTAATGAGCAGGACTTTAAGGAAAAAAAGGATATTTGCATAACCTCGAAGAATCTACCCCAAATATTTATTGTTTGTGGTGGTTTTAACTTACGTCCACACATTCTCTCCAGTGGGTGGAGCTTGCACGTGGCCAGACTAAGAACACAGCGTGGGAAAGAAGAAACAGGAACTTTACAGGGGACGCAGCCGGCCGACATCACCTGGAGCAAGGGACCAGGGCTGAGGTCAGCAGCAATCACTGGGGCCCTGATCGCCGAGGCGAGAAGTTCATCCTCTGAGACTCTTCCTCCTTTTCTACCGCACAGCCTAAACATGAGAAAACACCAGCTAAGCCCAAACTGGCGGACATTTTATGAAACAATGGCCCAGTGCTCCTCGTCAAGAGTGTACAGGTCACGAGAGACAAGAAAAGACAAGTGTCACAGGTTGGGGGAGACCAAAGAGACATGAGGACAAATGGCACGCAGGGCCTGGGACTGGAGCCTGAACCAGGAACAGGGAGTGAGGACAAAGGCTGGGACAATCTGTGCGGAGTCTCCAGTGCAGTCAGCAGCCTTGTACCAAAGTGAGTTTCTTAGATTTGATAAAGGCACCAGAGTCGGGTAAGATGTTAACGTTAGGGGAAGCTGGGGGAAGGGGGTACCAAGCTCTCGTACAGCCCGTTATCACTCTAAAATTATTCCAGAATGAAGTGTTTTCAAATGAAAGTGAACAAAAACCACGAAAAGCTGACATGTCTGCAGAGAGCCTCCACACGGACATGACACGCCCACGATTAATGTGCCGAGAAGGAAGAGCTGCAGGTCAGCAGGACGGACGAGATGGTCCAGCAAACATCAGGAGATACTAGCCAGCCATTCGGCAAGGAAAAGTAATTAGATCCTTCCCTCATGCCATACGGCAACATGAAACCCCAACAAGAAAAGAAATTACGGAAGAAGACTTCACGCATTGTGCCATACACATGCGGGACATCGCTCAACTATTTAGAAGGCTGAACTGGAGGGGTGAGTGGGTGGCTCAGTCAGTGGCGCGTCGGACTCTTGATTTCGGCTCAGGTCTTGATCTCAGGGTTGTGAGATACAGCCCTGCGTTGGGCTCTACGCTCAGTGAGGAGTCTGCTTAAAATTCTGTCTTTCTCACCCTCTGCCCCTCTCCCACCCTTCTCTCTTAAAAAAAAAAAATAATAATAATAATAAAAGACCAAATTGGAGCAAATTGAGTTCAATGATTTTTTTGTACACATTGTTGAGTATGAAAAGTATAGAAAAGCATATAAAATGTGATCCAATTTTTACAAATGGTGGCAATGAAAACTGTGTGTGTGTGCGTGCATGCACATATCTACATGGCACCACATGACTAGGCCAAAAAAAGAGAGAGAGAGAGAAGATAGAGTTTAGGCTACCAACATGGGATGGACAAAAAGAGAAGGAGAAGCAGGGAAGGAAGCAGCAAGGAAAGGGGGAAAGATGAATAGAAGAACATGTATATGAGCATATTTATGCACATTTAAAATGATGATGTGTGTGTTTAAGGATATCAAATTTTAAGAATTAAACATTATAAAACAAAAATAAAATTTAGTGTCTAACTGCTGAAGATAAACGTACTTTTTACAAAGTGTGAAAAAACTGTGTAACATAACAAAGAGATTTATAATAAATCTGACTACATAACATTCGTAATTTTAGTTTATCTAAAAAAAAAACCCAAGAAAATCAAAAGGCAAACTGGCAAGAATGTATAAAACAAACACAAAATTCATTAAAAGATTAAAATTGAATACTGTGCATTTGAAAACCGCTCAGCATGATGAATATGCAGAGGAAGGCAAACAGAAAAGGGAATACCGGCACTGTCCTCAAATCCAGCGGGGCGCACAGCGGTCAGGGGCCGTGGCCTCAGGGGCCGAGGAGAGGCCATCAGAAGTGGCTGTGTCCACCTGCTGCAGGCGGGGCTTCCAGGACCACTCCGGGCGGGGTGCCGAGGGTCACGGAGCAGGGAGGCCGGGATGAGCGGGATTGGCACCGTGCTGGGCAGGAGGCGGGAAGGCGCCCCCGTCACCAGGGAGCTCTGCTTTCAGCGAAGGACAGGAAAGTGGCCTCAAAGACTTGCTTTGAGACCCACTTCTATATCCTAGTAACTTCTTGAGTAAGAAATGCTTTTTCACTGCCAAAAAACCCTCTCTCTCTATCTGATGCCTCTTCCATTTTATCTGGTCAGTGGTGGGCATCCCGTTCTCCCATACTTAAAGACCTCATTCGTCTTCCCTTTATTAACCTACACTGATGGCACAAGTATTTTCTCTCTCTTTCATCATTTTTTCTTCCTCCCTGACATGTCACAGGAAGCAGAACCTAAGACCTGTGAGCAAATCCAGAGAAGGTACGACAAGGCCAACTGTCGCGCTCCATGTTACCGGCCCCCAGGCAGGCCGCCAGGGCCCACAGAGCAGTCGGGGGTTTGGAAAGCCAAAGGTTATGAATTCCATTTCTTCGCGCTCTCGTGATGTCTGTGCGTGCGTCTGATCATGAGTCATTACCTTCCCAGAAACACATTTTATGAGAGCTGGAGCTAGATTTATCGTTCTCACTGATATTATTCTGCCTGTAATCAGTCAATTTCACAGATTTTACTCCTTGCCTCAAGAAGGAATACAAACGGGTACAAACCCACGCCTGTGACTTTATCCTGTGACCGTGTGGCGCGGAGAGAACGCCGGCCACGTCCTGGCGCCCTCGCTTCAGAAGCGGACAGTGCACGTCAAGCCTCAGCTCTCGAGCTGCCGTGATGGGTTACAACACACCTGTGTCACTTTTCAGTTTACTGTGATTTAACTTTTCGTGACAAATACTAGAAAGGAGAGAATGCTGCATGAAAGAACAACCAGACGCCCCCAGTGACGGAGAAAAGACGACTTTCCTTGAGCGCAGCCAATCCTCCCCTTGTAGCTCTTTAAGGACACCGACACCCCGCTGGGGCTCCGTTTCCGAAGGAGGTCTACGCATCTGTGTCTGCGTCTCGGCCCTCACACTCCGTCTCTGTCATAAGCTCACGAGAGGATCCGTGAGACCTGATTGGCCTCTCCTGCAGGAAGAGCCTGGGGGCGCTGACAGCCCGGGCTCCTCTGGCCTGGCCCGCCAGGTGACGTCAGTTGCCAAGACACCATATCCCATATTCCTGTACAGAAACAAAATCACAGCACAGCACGTTGTCCCGTGGAAGTCATGACGTGGGACCAAGGAGGCCAAGTCCCCGCTAATGAAGTCCATCTCCTATGGGAGGACGTTAGGGGTGGCTGAGAGGCTCAGGAGACCGCTCGCTGTGCCCGACCTTGGACAAGCTGCCTGACCTCATCCGGGCCCCAGCAGACGCCTCCCAGGACCGCCGCAGGAAGGGCGTGAGCTGGCCCACACAAAGCTTCGGGCACAGAGTTCAAACCTCATAGTGTAATGGTAATGATGACAGCGAGGCAATTCCACCAGTATTTTTTATAATCAGCCCATTCATCTTTCCTTAAAGGACAAATTCAATTGTGCCTAAGAATTCATGTAAGGCAACAGACGGAGGGTCTAAAGCCGATCTCTTCTGGGCTGCATGGAGGAGCGAGGATGAGGCCACAGCCTGGAGTAGAGTGGGGTACACCCCCGAGCTCGCCCCCTTGCTACATGTTACTTGCTGCCTTCATTTCTTTCTATTTTTTTCACTTTTAAAAGTTTTCTGGCCTTACTGAGATATAATTGGTATATTAACATCTGTCTTTTATTTAAAAAATTATCAAAAAGTGAAAGAAGTGGTAGCCAAAATGGGAACGTTAAGTAGGAAATTCAGAGTCAAGTCTGTGGCCTGAGCCCGGAACATCTCACACGGACAACGCTTTATGCCTTCACACTGCAAGCCGGGTGGGTGGGCATTCACGACATGCTCCTTTAAATCTGTTTTTGTAAAACTGAAATCATTTACCTTTTTTAAAGGGGGTAAAGTTATAAAATATAAAATGAGCTCGAAGAACATACTAGAGAGATTTTATAAAGATAACATGTTTATGTAGAGAACACACTGATGGTTTCCATAGGGGGTGGAGATGAAAGAGCGCATTTATCGTGATGAAATAAAATGGTAAAAAAGTAACATGTTTATTAAAACTAGGACAGTTGGGCTTATGCTAAGTCTGGGGACACCCCCCCCCCCCAGAGGCTGGAGGGTACCTTCAGAGCAAGAGGCTTCTGGAGAGGAGGATTTTCTTGGTCTCCTGAGAGCAGGGCAGGGAGAGCCCTATTCCCAGACATCCCTTTTAAGACTTCACAGGGAGGGGTCCTAATCAGGCTCAGGCAGACGGAATCCCGGTTTCCAAGGTGACTGCAGCCAAGCAAGAATGCTGCCCCCGCCCCCGGCCCCCTCCGGGCTCGGTCTGTTCCCCTTCTGTGATCCCGGGGTGACCAGATAACCGCACTGCACAGCCATTCAGGAACTGACATTCTGAATGCTGACACCGATTTATACTTTAGATCTCGCTTCCAACAGTTCCGTAAGTGGCATAGGATTGGAAGGTTAAAAAAGATGCAGTTTATAGCTTCCCAAATCTGAAGAAAAAACAAGATTGGTTAGTTGCTGACAATAGCTACGGAGCAAACAGACGAGGAGGGAGCGAAAGCCGTGAAGGACAGAGGCTCAAGGGTCTACTTAAAAGTTCACACGCAGAAAGAAACCTGACGACTGTCTAAGGCACAAGGAAGCCTTTCATAAGCTAAAAGCGACCGTCATTGTGTGCAGAAAGATGAAGCACTAGTCATGTCAACGGCTGGGCAGCCTTCTCTTTGAGGAGCATGAAGATCTTCAAATACACAGCTTTTCCATCTATTAGAAGATACGTGTTCTGCGTGGCTGGTTAATCTATTAATAATGATAACGTCTTTTCAAAGAGGAATATAAGATGACAAGATTCAAAGCTAAATAAGGGAATCATTTATAGGATCTTATAATAGGGAAGGGCTGATTCAAATTTAGAAATTTTCTTTGATAGAAACACAATATTAAACCTATACCCCTTACATGTTACTATACCTTTTTTTAAAAGGGTGCTGGGTAGAGTTTTTCATAACAGGACATTACTCTTGTTAAAAGAATGAATATTATCATCATCTTGTCCATTGGATTCTAGCCTTTGACCTTTCTTCCACTATCTCCCACACAATTCTGTGTATTATTGTGAAGTTTTTTCTTTCCCATGTATGAAAGGCTTGAGTTAGTACAATGTAAATATTTCATTGTTTCAAAGCTATACCTAAATGCATTCACTGAACTTTCTCTGTCAAAAGCTAGGCTGGAATGTGTGCTAGAAGAGGTTACAGTGTATCAGAATCTAAGCGGGGAGCCAGCAATGGCTCTGACGTTAAGTAAACAAGCTCAGAGTGAGATGCATAGAGAAACAAACAGGATGGATTGATGGATGGATGGTTGGATAACAGATGGATAGATGGACAGATGGATTGGTGGGTGGGTGGGTAGGTAGATTTGTGTCTTGATGGATGGATAGATGGGTAGGTGGGTGGATGGATGGGAGAGAGAAGAAAGGGGAATTCCTTGGAAAGTGGGAAAGAGAGTAAGAGCATAAAAGGCTGGTTTGTAGAACTCATTTATTAATCAACAAACAAGGGTCAGCTCTTTGCTGAGCGTGCCTGGAAGAGAAACACTGAATATAAAGATGTATAAGACACAGCACACCTTCGAGACCATACATCTTAGTAAGTAAGGCAAACAAAAAAAGTAAGCCACTAACATTTCCTGGAAAAGAGTAAGAAAAAGGAAGGAGGAATGGCAGAAGGGACGGGGGGAGTGGCACACACGGGCGGGTGCTCAGGCGCTCTGTGGGTCAGAGCTGCAAGGCTCCCACCCTGAGGCAGCTGCAGGTCAGGATCTGGCCATGATCAGCATAGACTAGGGTCCAGGACAGGCTGGAGCCTGGCAGTTCTAAGACACCTACTTTAGGGATCTGGGAGCTGTGTTCCATGTTTGGCCAGGGGATCCAGAACCAAATACATCTCTGGAGCACGTCTTGCCCTGACCACCTTGAGTAAGGGCTCTTTCAAAATGGATCCCCGTTCAGAAATAGGGAGTTGGAGGCTTCCTGCAGCTGAGACGGCACCCGGTGTGAGTGAGTCCCTGCCTCCGCAGTCTCCCCAAACCACCAACCCAGGAGCTGCTGGCATCGTCCCGCTCAGCCTCGGGCTGGGTCTTGAAGGAATGAAGACCAAGCAGGAATCACATCAGCAGCCTTATTCCATTACCGAGTAGGATCTAGAGCACTGTCCTGCTTTGGGCTCATGACTTGTGGGCCTGGAGGGGCCTTCAAACAACAGCCACCGCCCAGTCCTTCCTCGCATCTCTACCATGACTTGGTCCACAGGACATGGTTTCTGCCATGATTCCCTCAGAATATCTGAAGGCCTGACATCTGTCTCATCCAAATCAGTTCCCAAGGGTTAACTCTGCTTCTGGGCTAGCTATATTTCACTAGCTATAGTTCTATCAGGGGGGCTGATCTAGAAATTTGGTGCTCCTGCTCACCTAAATTTTGCTTTTGTCCACCAGATCAGCCCTCAGCACTACAAGCCAGCACTTTCGTAATATTTAGCAAATATCAGACACTGCTCAGTCCTACAAACACAAAGAAATCCTCATAACATGCTGGAAGCTAGGCACTGTTATTAAAGACCGAGGCTCAGAAAGGCTAAGTAACTTGTCCAAGGTCACACAGCTAGTGAGTGCTAGGGTTGTCATTCAAACCCAAGCATAGGCTCCAGAGCAGAGCTCCTCTGACCACTGCGAAAACTCTAGCTAATCTCCCCACGCTCCCAACTCTCTGACCACAGCAGTGCCCTGTCCCACCTCTCCCCAGGTCCCCAGGCCCACTTTCAGAGGCAATCACTTTCAAGTCTTTTTGCCTTGGCATCTGTTATTTGTCTCTGTGTGGGCCGGTCACGGATGATCTCCCAGCCCCAAACCCACCCTGGGACGGTCCCTGGGTGCTGGGCTGGGGCTCTGCGGACTAGCTGCAGACTCCTTTGCCAGCCAGCAAATGGCTCAGTCCTGTCAATGATCGGCCACGGAGACACTGGAAGGTGGGAGGAGAGGGGAAGGTATTCGGTCCCCTAGCCAGCTGTTGGCTCGGTTGGCCCTGACAGTGTGTCCCAGGGGCTGACTATGCTCCAGGAACAATGCCATTCTAGCCTCCAGCTTCCTGTGCAGACTCTTCCCAGGCCTTGTTCCCAGGACCGGCTAGGAGGTCCATGCGGGCTGAAGACGCTGCCTCTTGATCTTGTACTGGGAGATGCCGAGTCCTTACAAAGCGATGCTTTCTGAGGAGCATTCAGAGAGCACTGCTCAGTACAGCATACAAATAAGCTAAAGGTAGAGAAATAATGACACGAAAACAGTGCAGCATGCAGAATTCTAATGGAAAACATTCTAAAAATATGGCGTATCTGCCTACAGGAGCCGACTGCATTTCACATGCAGATCGGGGGGCCGGTGTTACGGTCGGCCGCTCGACTCCAGCCCATCCCCCTGTGCCAGACCATCCTGCTTGGGAGAAGCTGGAAAGCTCGAGACCACATCTGCGGACTCCGGGTTTCACGCATCAACTGCAGGCACTGGTGCTGGTGGTGGAGAAGCTTCTCCGACAGGCACAGACACGGGGGCGTCCTGCTGTGGTTCCAAGGACCCCGGAAGCCCCTCACTTCCCGAGAGGCATGGTATGGTGCTGAGGGTGTTGGCATCTGAGGTGCTCATCGTGGCTTCCTGCTTGCCGCGCCAGCAGAGGGAGGGTGGTCCAGGGGCACCGGCGGCCCTGCTTTGAGACCACCCACCAGGACCCCCACTCCTCAGAGAGGGCGGGTGCCTTGGCATTAACCTGGGGATCATTCTCAAGCTCAGTCCAGAGCCTGTCCCTGCGGTCTTCCTGATGGCTCCGAGAGCATCGAGCTCTCCTTCGGCCGCTGTCTCTGCTGACTTCCGAGAGTGGCTTCTATCTGTCTACCCCTGACAATGGCAGCAGCAAAACTCAAGTCCTGAGGGAGGAGGGCCCCCAACGAAATGACCTCTTAGGTTTAGAGATGCTTTTATGCAGCACTCCCCGAAGCATCTAAACGTCTAAGGGATAGCAGAGAGAGCAGACGGGTTAGGTTTCTGCCAAGTGGGTCAACTTCGCTGGAGTTTTAAGAGTGCATCTCTGAGTTAACTGGTTTAAGGAGAACCAGCCAACCTCATACAAAGAAAGAACAACTGTGGATAGGCCTGGCCTAAAAAAAAAAAAAAAAAAAAGGAATCCTCGCCTAGAGGAACGAGTCTTGCTATTATAAAAAGGTACTCTGGGAATCCGGGAGATACAGAAATCAGGGGAACCAGAAGAGATTTTGCACCAATGCCTTAGAAAAACCAGTGTTTTAAAACTTGTTTCTATAAGTACTTATTTCTTCTATTTATATTTGTTCATGTCTAGGCTAAGAAGATGCTCTTCAAAGCAGTGAAATAGGAAACACAAATATGTCTTCAGTGAGTCATTTTTACTTTGTTGTTGTGCTTTGCCACCCTGGCCTTTCTGCAAATGAAAGAAATATTTTCTTTGTACTTTCCCAAGATAATCAGAATTTAGATGCAGATATTTAGAAAACAGAATTTTGTCAAATATAATTAGCATTCCAACAATGCCAGAAAATTTAAATTAAGTGGGCAAAAAAGGGAAAGAAGATTAAGGACCACGCTACATGCAGAAAAGTTTTCTTTATGGGATTTAGAAACTGATTTCAATAGTGAGTCTTTTCTGGAATGAGAGAATTTTAATGACAATGAGCATATTGTCAAGAGAAGTCACATTTCTTATTTGCCATGTGAAGACAAAGGCAATGTTTCGTCGGCCACCACCGAAGTGTCAAGGAAAGGACTAGCAACTTGGTTTGAGCAAATGGAGAGAACATGGCTTAAAACCTACCGCTACTTCTATTTTTATTGTTTTAAAACGATGATGTGGAGTTCCAGTGATAAATTTTACATGAGCTGGTGTATTTTCGGAGGAGGATAAGAAGAGCCAAAGGGATCTGTAGGGTACGAACTGTAGGGAAGCAACTACTTATGCATGTTCAAAAAAATCTTCTTAAAGGAAGAGCCAACTATAAAGTGCTCGGGAAGAGGTAAGCCTACCCTTTTTCTCCTTCTAGCCCAGATGCAAGCATGCATCACATCAGAGAGATAAAGACCATAAAGAGCATTTATCGTATAAAGTTCATTTGTTATCAGGGCAAAGAGACCGCACAGGGTTTCGGTCCACCCACTGGGGCACGGGAATAGCGTCACTAATCACAAGATGTCCAGTGGTATCCTTTGCATCTTTATCTGCACTCTTCTACACAGAGAGGCTTCTAAGGGCACTCACTAGATTCGTCTCTCCTTCGTGTTCCACATAGATGAGTGTCCCCAGGCCAGAATCTAAGATCCTTGCCCCAACACGATGTGCTGTGCGTTTAGGTGGGAGAGGAGGGGAAGAGCGCTAAGTAGTGGCTGCAAGACAGGTGGTCTGTTTCACGTGCTACCTCTGTTCCTCGTGCTGGAGACACTGCTTGACCCTGCAACAGTGGACCATAGCAGTTGCTGACTGTCCACAAAGATGGTCCTCATGAGAGGACCGAGCCCCAGGTCAGCCTGGACGTGCTTCTGTGACCCTTATTAATCCTGCATACCGGAAGGAGCGAAGGAAGTGCGGGGAGGGAGAGACAGTGAAACCGACAGACCGACCGACCCCAAAGAAAGAAAAGCGGAACAAAACGAGGGAGACAATCTGGCCTCGGCGTGCTCCACTGTGACCCTCGCTTTTCCTGTTTGGCATGCGATCACATGTGTGCGTTACAGCCGTGACCGCAGCACTATTATCTGACAACACCAGATGACGGGATCCGTGACCGAATAAAAGGAGGCAATTCACGAAAACTGTGTTTATCTGAGATCCACACTGTGTCTACTCAATATTTACCTACGATTCTGCATGGGGAAACAAGATAAGTGCGTGGTCCTTTTGATAGGGCAGTGATGTGAGTCACGGTGGGGGGGGGGGGCCCAAACTTGTGGGGTGGCCTCTGAAAATCTGTGGCGCTTCAGGACATTTTTGAGAGACTTCCTGTTCCTTCCTTAGGCTCTTCAGACGCAGAGCTTGGAAGGGCGCTTGTAATCACCAGCGATTGTATTTTTCAAGCTAAATGCCTGTACTTGCTGAGTAATCTTCCAAATGTATTCTGTTTTCTACCTCCTTCCCCTCCAGTAGACAATTACTTTATGAAGCATTTACGCCAATATTCTGTTAACAAAATAATTATTTAATTTGCCATGTTTCCCTAAATTTTCTTTTCTGTTTTCACATTTTTGAAGCAGACTGGCCTTAGCTGATTAACTATATCATTTTCTCCCCAGATCTTCATTCAGTTAGAAGATTCCTTTTAAGTGGCATTAAAGGAAACGAGACACAATATCAAGGATCATCAATATCGCGACACAAAAATCGGCGTCCACTCATCAATGTTTACGCGGAACCAGTGTGGACTTGCCTGACTGTGGTCTAGACTCTGACGTCTACGGGATGCTTGTTTTTGCCACACTAAGAGAGCATGACTTCCTGAGCAAAAACCAAGTGCTAATCAGTGCCTCCTACGTGTCTGGAGAGTCATTTGTCACTCTGGTGGTTACAGCACTGAAGACGGGTCTGCCTGGCCCTTCCCTGCTCGTGGATGGGAGTTTACTGCAGGCCTTTTAAAAACTACGCTGGCCCTGATGGAGTTACCTCGCGAGCCCCAGAGAGACACTGTGGCGAACGTCAACTCCACCTGATAACACCTAGTCTTAAAGGTAGTGGTTTTTTTTTTTATATCAATCAATTCAAAATAGAGATAAACTGCAGAATTCTTAGCCAAATGATAAAAAAGGAACATCCATAATTTAATACTGTCTTTGTTAATTTCATTTCACTCCAAGGCATTCAATTAAAGTGTCACACAACGAAGGTGGGGCTGCCGTGAAATCCCAAATCCTATTAAGTGTCAAGGATGTTCAACGTATAAAACTAACAGATTCTTTAGTCTGCAACCATCAGGTGCTTTTCGGGGCTGCCAGCTATCCTCCCACCTGAGGAGCGTTTGCCTGGAGAGGCGGTTCGCGAGGTGTAATCACTGAAGCCCTTGAAATAATCGATCCCACAGGGCCCCTCAATCTTACTCAGTTTACATTAAAAAATTATGAGCTCATCACTTCGCTCCAGCTTGTGTGTGAAGCCAGCCATTCCAACAAGTCTATTCTGGTAAGCTTAAATATATTTTAGTTTATGGATTTTGCTAGATTCACGTTGGATCTACGTATACTTGCGCCCGCTAGAAACGCATGGGGTGTACTAGACCGTAACGAAAGACGGAATACACGCTCCTGTTTTGGATGCAGAAAGACAGATGCATGCGAGCCGTCTCTCTGGGTGTGCAGAAAGAACTGTTGGGTGGAACGGAAACATTCTCTGACTATATTTGTCAGATATAACAAGACAAAGAACACGAACTTTAACCCGGCCAGCTAAATGGAGTTTCTCAAGGACACTTTTGTTCAAAGTCCAAAGCACGTAACAAAAGAATTATTTTTAACATCTAAGCCAGGAAGCCTTGTTCTAACATAGAGTATCACCTTGCTTCTTCATGCTGACAGATTTTCTTCAGGAAACTGCTATTAAAATATAGACTAATGTGAGTACAGAAAATTCTGGTTTCAGATTAACCTTCTTTCTTAATAGGGAAAACAAAAATTTCCTTAAGGGTAGAAATGTCTTTCATCTCGTACACGGGTGGTTGTCCCCAAGAAGGCGGTCATAATGTCACAGAAAATGCTTGGCACCATTTGATTTCTCTGAACACAAACCAAAAACGTTTCTTTTGCCTGAAAGGAAAAGGAGAGAATGATCTCAAGAAAGACTTGCAGCTACTCATGGAAAATAACACCGTGTCAGCAAACCCTGGCTCCCAAACAACGTCCGTCATCCCCTGCAGACCGTTTCTCAGCAGGAAGCCAGCACTGGTACAGTCTGGAGCTGGGCCGGGCTGGGGGGACTGCATCTCCTTTCATAATCTCCTTAAAGGAGCAATCTTTTAAGGACTTCTGCAAAGTCCCTCAGCTTCAGAAAATCAGCACAAAATAATACCTAAACACACATCGTGGGACGGCATGAAAAGCTGCAATGTGAGCGTCCATCAAAACCCTCGGCATGCTCACTGTGGGCTCGCGGCAGCACGTGACACCAGGAGCTGTGAGAGGAAACAGGCGGCAGAGAGGGGGCTCGGGCCCTTGCCAAGTCTGCTGCGGCGGCATCAGCACAAGGACACGAGCCTCGGTTCCGGTTCCTGCTCCACCGTGGCTCTGCGACTCCATGCCAGAGGATGTTCCCCTGCCTGTAAGCGGCAGGCCCACTCCTTGTCCTGACTGCCACGCCAGGTGAGGATCAAGGTGGATTACAGGAGTAAACACTCTGACAGCCGTAAAGCCTTCCTCAAACATTAGACTATTTGCACAAAGACTTAGGGATATCTATTAAGCGGCATACTAATAAAGGCAAATTAGCGCACAGCCATCTGAATATAAACGATGGGACAAAAGTCACTTGAAGATCAAACTCGTGGTTCACTTCGGTCTGCAGTTAAAACATTCATTTTATGTGTCAAGTGTTTTTATCATGATACAAAGTGCGCGGCCCTATGGTGACACCTTTATCTCGTCCTACGTCAGTGCCAAGGGTGGAGAGAGTAACACCAGAAAGGCTGAGCTATGAAATGGATCGGAGACAAAAATATCACCGTTATTAGCGATGAGGAGGCAGGTGTGTGAGGTGCTGGGAAAGTGCAGAGACGAAAGTGAGCAAGTGGGGAGTGGGAAACGGATACGGTCCTCCTGCCGGATCGGCGTGCGTGCAGGTACACGCGGCTCTCAGTGATACAGCTCTCTGCATGTTACCATGGAGACTTCGAGAAGTTTCACTATATGGTTATGCAAGACGACTGCATGACATTCTTAGGTCTCTGTAACAAAGCTAAGGTCAATTTCTGCTGTATGCCCTTTTCAGATTCATCCCTGTCCAGGAAACCACTTTATAGGTACATGATTTTGGTCTCTGCTTTAATTCTTCTAGGAAAAAAAAAAAAAAACAAAACGTTAGCAAAGTACTTCCTTCTCTTTTTGTCCAGGGGTTGTTGCTCAAGTTCGTTACTGTGGGCCGTTAGTACACTTGCTTTTTGATCAACCGCTCTCGTACACAGTGACTGCATGCTGAAAATCCACACCAGGAGCCGGGTGGTTTGCACCCGGTCCCCTACCATTTCCATCCAAGCCTTGCCGCAGCTCTGCGACAGGTGGAGGAGGGTGGAGAAGGGTCACGCAACAATCCACCGGACCTGGTTCTTCACGCAGGGCAAGAAATGTCAAATGAGATAGATTTGTTCAGGTGGTAGAAACAGAGGCCTTACATTATCCAAACACGCGTCTGACAGAGTATCTTTTCAGGATGTAATCAAGAGGCACAATGTGGGTATGGTACGTAGGAAAAACAAGTCTCCTCTGTGATCCCAGAGCACCTTGTGTGGACGGCTATTACTGTCCTCTGCACATTGGACTGAAACTGTCTGCTTAGAAGTTCACCTCCCCCGAGGACAGAAAGCTCCTCCAAGGCAAACAGCTTTCCTTTACCTACTCGCTCTCACGCATTCATTCAACAAACACTTATTGAGCACACACGATCCGTTTCCTATCATGTTCACGATCGAGGGCCTGGCACGCGGCTTGATGCACGGTAGGTGCTGAATGAAGGACATTAGGGAGGACACGGGGTGGGGAATGGATGACAGCTGACCGGGACAGCACGGAAGAACAAGCTTCGTGAATCAGCGTGAAGACTGGTCACAAGCAATTAAGTTGTAGGACAAGGAGAATCAAAGACATTAATCGAATAATTATTTCATTTAGAGAGGTAATAACGACTGAGCATAGGAATTAAACAGGAAAAAAGTGAAGAGAATAAAAATGTTATAGAAGCCTGAAAACTACTTTAAAAGCATTGGCCCACACGGTCGGGACAGAAGTGCATGTGTCAAGGACGGAAAGAGGTCAGGCCTGGAAGAGCCTGCCTGCAGACGGTCAGGAAAGACTTCCTTGGAAGGTCAGGAAAGCCACCCAAGCGAAGCCGCAAGCCGCTTCAGGTAAAATGCAGAACGTTAGGTTAACCTTATGCAACTGCCAGCATCCAGTTGCTTCTGACCCACAAAGTCACCACCGCACAGGGTTCAACGTAATAGAATTCAAGGAGGCCTAAAAAACGCAAAAACAGTGAAGAGAGACTATTAGGAGCTCATAAGAACAAACACCCAGGACTACTTCTAAACCTCTAATTTGGCCCGTATTTACTGAAAACCAGCACACGCAGAGCAGTGACCCAGGTAATTCCAAAATAACGGAGACCGAACATTCGTGCAGGGGATTTCCTCCCGGAACAGGAGTGGACGAGCAGGAACAGGGCCGCCTGCAGAGCTGACCCTGCCAACCAGCGTCTGGGCACTGTCCAGCCTTCACAAGTCCTCAACGGGGGGACCCCCCAGAGAGGAATTACCACCGAGGCAAAAGGCCTCCCTGAGAGAAAAAAGCATGAGTTTGACAATTTAATAATCTCAGTCAGTGGCCCATCATGGTTTGTCAGACTCTGAGGATCAGAGTTACCCAGATATGAGTATCATAAAATAATTTTAAAAGCTCAGGCAAAGAATAGAATTTAGAAGATCATAAATCCTGGAAAAACACCTCCAAGTTTTATAACCATTTTTTAGATTATAAAATCAGCGCACACTTTTCTTAGAAAACTTGGAAAATACAGAAAACTGTCAAGAAATAATCTGGCAAAGATACCAATTTCGGAGAAGGTAAAGCATATTACTTTCCATGGTGGATGGCTTAAACTGGATTTGTTGAAAAACCAAATCCATCCCATGAAGCAAAGAGAAATGCCACAGATGTCAGTTTCTGTAAGCAGTACTCAGACGGGTTAAAGGGATTCGGAACCCAAGAGACTAACTCAATCATTCTTATGGGTGACAGGGAGGACGAGGTAAATTTATTACAACAATGGCTTCGATTCTTCATACCCCCCTGGATCTACGCTCTTTGCAATGATTTTGAAGTGCCTCCCAGGAGGAGATGGGACCTATCTCCCCTTCCCTGGGATCTGAGCTGGTCCCGTGACCTGTTTCGGTTGACACAGTGCAGCTGACGGCATGGGGCGCCAGTTCCGAGCCAAGGTCCACTCGTCTGCAACGCTGCAACTGCCACGTAGACAAGGGCAGGCCGGCCTGCCAAAGGGCCAGAGACCACACCAGGAAGAGGACTGCTGCCTCAGCTGAGGCCGCCCTCAACCGGCCCACAGCCGGTGCATCCCCCCAGGTGTGGCTCAACCAGTCTGGTCCAACAGAGCCGCCCCCCTGACCTTCAGCTGACCACAGCCCCGTGGATGAGCCCAGCTCAGAGCAGAAAATCC
Source organism: Potos flavus (assembly GCA_028534135.1). Classification (NCBI taxonomy): domain Eukaryota; kingdom Metazoa; phylum Chordata; class Mammalia; order Carnivora; family Procyonidae; genus Potos; species Potos flavus. The sequence continues at coordinate 2,144,863 of CM052890.1, read as the reverse complement.
ACTCAGGTGACCCTGAGATGCATGAGCAACGATAAATACTGACTGTGAACCAGAAGGCCAAATGGTCAGAGACCCCAGCAGGGAGGAAGACAGCACGGGGCACCTACCACCACCCCAACCAACAAAAGAAAGTGACCCCAGCGTGGTGTTGCCCAGCCCCCAATGCGGCAACAGAGGGCAGTCAAGGTAGGCTCCTCCCTCACCTGAACTGGACAGAGGTCCCGTCAACAACCAAAGGTGAGCCAAGCAGCTCCTGTAAACAGGCCAGGGGTCCATCGGTCAGGAGCCCACTAAGAAAAAGCAGTCAAAAGAAGGGCCTTCCTTCCATACCAGGCTAAGATTCCTGTCTTCACCAAGAGACTGCAGGTGGCTGGCAGCCATGATGAGGGAGATCTCTCCACAAGGATCCAGGCTGGAAAGCCCCTTTGTTCTCACAGATCTGAGACCACCCTCACATAGCCAGGTGGCATGAATCTGGGAAGTGCTTTCCACCCCCAACAGGCAGAGGGATCCAAACAAAACAAGGGGCCAGTATCGGAAGTTCTGTCCTTTCCCTCAAGCCTGACAACGCTCCCCAAAGCCAGAGGTAGCAGGCAGTCCAGCCTAGGGGAACGCTTTCTGCCCCCATTAGAAAGCATCCGAACACTAGTAGGAGACCCAGAGGCATCAAACTCAGCAGACAGAAATAGCATCACGAGGGCTCTGAAAATGAAACTATCATTGTCATAAATTTGCCAGTGCAAAGGAAATGGACCAATTCTTTGAATCACAAATAACCAAAATTCAACCAAGATGAAATAGACAACCTGGGTAGTCCTATGCTGTTGAAGAAATTAAATTTGTAAAAAAAAAAAAAAACTCACAAAATAAACAAAAACAATAAAACTCCCCAAAAGGACGCTCCCAATCCAGATGGTTTCACTAAAGAATTTTACCAAACACTGAAAGATGAATTAACACCAGTTTTATATAATCTCATCAAGAAGATAAAAAAGAATGCACGAAACTAATTTTATGATGCTAGTATTACCCTGATACCAAAACCAATGATGGCACAAAAAGCGAAAATTATGGTAAGTATCTCTCATAATCTTTGATATAAAAATCCTCAATAAAATATTAGTGAACTGAATCCAAGAATATGTAAAAAGAATTACATACATACGACCATGGAGGACTTATACTGGGTGTGCAAGGCTGGTTCAACATCTGAAAATAAGTTCATGCAATCCATCCTACAGACAGGCTAAAAAAGAAAAATCACACAATATCAATTGATACAGAAAAACCATATGACAAAATCCAATATTCCTGATAGAAACTCCCAGTGAGTTAATATAGAGTGGAATTATCTCAGCCTAATAAAGAATATCTACCACAAACCTACATCAAACTTGATACTCAAGGGCAAAAGACAATGGTCATCCTTAAGGTTTAGAGTAAGGGAAGGATGTCTGCTCTCACCACTGTTATCCAGGGCAGCAATGGACGTTCTAACCACCACAGTGAGGAAAGAAGAAGGAATAAAAGGCATACAGATTGGAAAGGGGAAAGTGAAATCATCTCTTTTTGCCAATGACAAGATTATCTATGTAGAAAATCCTAAGGAATCCAACAAGAAACCTCCTGGAACCAATAAATAAGTTGAGCAAAGTCACAATATACAAGATAAACACACACACAAATCAATTACATTTCCATTTCTGTATACCAACAATAAACATGTGGACATTACAATTAAAAACATAATATGGTTTATACTCACTCCAAATTAAATGAAAAACTCAACCATAAACCTAACATCTACAGACTCTGTATGCTAAAAATTACAGAATGTTGATGAAAGAAATCAGAGAAGAGCTAAATAGATCGGAGAGACACACCACGTTCTTGCAATAGAAGACGCCACATGGGAAAGATGTTGGTTAGCTTTAAAGAGGTCTGTAGGGTTAGTGCAACTCTGATCAATATTCCAGCACAAATTTGTAGATAGACACAGACTATTTTAAAACTTATATGGAAAGTGAAAGGCACTAGAGTAGCTAAAAACAATTTTGAAAAAGAATACTAAAATAAGAGGAATCACTCTACTCTATGTTAAGACAATATAAAGTTACTGCAATCAAGACAGTATGGTATTGGCAGATAGAGAGACACACAGATCAACAAAAGAGAAAAGACAACCCAGAAATATAGAAATAGGAACAATTAACTTGTGACAAAGGCACAAAAGTAATTAAATAGAGGAAGGATAGTGTTTTTAACATTCGGATATTCATAGGAAAAAGAAAATTAACCTCACATCTATACGAAATTAACTCAAATGGATCATGGACTTAAATGTAAAGTGCAAAACTATAAAACTTGAAGAAAAAGACATAGGCAAAATTCTTTGGAACCTAAGACTTAGTGAAGAGTTCTTAGACTTGACTCTAATAGCATGATCCAAAAAAAAAAAAACCTGACAAATGAGATCTCGTCAAAATTTAAAAACGTTGTTCTGCGAAAGAGTCTGTTTAAGTCTTATCTTGAAAAGACAAGATACACACTGGGAAGAAATATCTGCAACCCACCTATCCAAAAAAGGACTACTACCTAGAATATATAAAGAATCCTTAAAACTTCAAAACAACTAAAAAATCAAATAGAAAATGGGCAAATGAGGGGGTGCCTGAGTGGCTCAGTCGGTTAAGGGTCTGACTCTTGGTTTCAGCTCAGGTCGTGATGTCAGGGTTGTGGGACTGAGCTCCGTGCTGGGCTCTGAGCTCAGTGAGGAGTCTGCTTGAGATTCTCTCCCTCCCCATCTGCCCCCATGCTCTCTCTAAAATGAATAAATAAATCTTTAAAAAGAAAATGGGCAAACTCTGGAAAACAGTGTGGAGGTTCCTCAAAAAGTTGAAAATAGAGTTACCCTTCGACCCAGCAATGGCACTACTGGGTATTTACCCTAAAGATACAAATGTAGTGATCCGAAGGGGCACGTGTACCCGAATGTTTATAGCAGCAATG